>NQII01002007.1:267832-299080 GCA_002778355.1 Clitarchus hookeri | reverse complement strand
TCCATTCATGATTACTTCCAGCTTTTCTGAAGTCCTGCTAAAGTTCTACTTTCATGATATTCCTCCACCTCTTGCAAACAAAACTGAACTAGGTCTAGAAAATTACACCGGAGAGACAGCGCACCACATTCAGTTTAATAATATTTAGCATGTGGATTATTTCTTACTATGCATTACCAACACATTTATTTTCTCCACTATTATTATTTATCTATTATTATTTATAGATACGTGAAAGTTCAATTTAATCAAAAATAAGATACTTTTATGTTAACAGAAGTGTAAAACGCTTGTGATGAACGACATATGTAGGAAACAACCAAACATGTCGTAGAAGCGGTGATTTTTCAAAGGTTAGACCAACTAAACCGATAGAATAAAACTATTGTGAATTAAATGAGTGGTGCTTAGTACAAAGGATACAGAGTGAGAAGTAATGCTCGCAGTTGTATCTAACTTGAATATACAATTAAGCAAATAGTCTATTACCATCTTCTACTTTACATGTGCATTTAAAAAAAGTCGCTTGGATAACCCGGTTAGAATAAAACTTTTACTTGGCTCGTTCAGTAAGTGAGCCAGTCAAAGTTTACTCACGTTCTGGATGTCTATCGAGTTAACACACAATCGTTAACTCATTAACTCTGAGCTAACTCTGCTCGACACCAGGGTAAAACAGCTTTAGCAGATGACATAAATGAAATGGAACAAAAATATATAGGCATCGTAACCAGAACAATCAAGTTAGGTAATCGTAAAAGCAGCTTCGAGGAGCATGGAAGCAAATATTGTATTTGTGTAGATGAATAGACAGGGACTCGTTTTACAAGAAGCTGTGATGGGAAATGATTTTATACTAACGTGATGATGAATACAAAGGTAATATATTTGCNTTGTATTTGTGTAGATGAATAGACAGGGACTCGTTTTACAAGAAGCTGTGATGGGAAATGATTTTATACTAACGTGATGATGAATAGTATAGTACTGCGCAAAACATGCATCATCTTTATTGTCATGTAGAACAGCATTTAATAAAGGCACTAAATATTAAAGCCAATTTTGAGTTCTCACGGATCAAGGCAACTTGAACATGTGACTGAGGTGACATATTCGGTACTGGAGCTCTACAGATGAAATTGTGTTTATGTAAAAGATTGAAGTTAGTGTACTGTAGTTACTTAGTAATAAATTCTAATATAATTTCTGGAAACTAGAGGACGCTAGATGGAATAACGCTTGTAAGAGTCACCCGTACTGGGTTCAAGTGATAATATTTGTATGCTGTCTGACGTTTAAAAGCGTTACCAGCAGCGAATCTGTTATCAGATTACTTTTCGTAAACGCCTTAATCTGAGCACTAAATGAGTTTGTGTATGTAGTGTATATAGTATAGAGAATTTGTAATGCTGCGGTTGGCAGGACTGGGCAGTGTGAAGATGGTGTCCAGGCAAGGAACACAGCATTGGCGATGAGGTTTTTATTAAGTAGTGCACGGATAGTGGTTGCAATGGCATCCTTTGGAAGGATGGACGAGTTCGACGAACATTCAGAAAATATTGTATCATATTTGAGGCAGTTGCGGCATTATTTTGACGCAAACTCTGTACAGGAGAAAAAGCAGGTCTCAGCGTTGTTGTCGGTAATAGGAAAACGTACGTTTGGCGTCTTCTGCGATTTGGTATCGCCTGAGGAACTAGGTAAGAAGTCGTTTGAAGAGCTGGAAGCGATACTTAAGACTCATTATAGTTCAAAGATGCTGGTGTACAAAATAAACAGCCACAAGGAGCAGGATCTTCACGGAATAGTCCTCGCCACTGCCAACCTTCCCCACTACCACTCCATTCTCGCCAATCTTACAAACCGGTTCACCACCTCCTGTGCTAAACACCTCACCAACCCTGCCATCAGTCAACTCACTACTATATTCCCCTCCACTCCTGTTCCTCGTCGGCCACTTCTCTCCCCGCAACATCTGCAGATCGGCACCCAGGACTCGGACAGGTGACATCGGCCTGAGCCAAGGCTGACGTAGTACTGGTCCATCTCATCCACCACACTCATCTTTCCCCCACTCTACCTAACCTTTGGCCCCCAACTCTCTCACCCACCTTGCCTTCATTTTCTTGCGTTCTTACCTTCGTGCGTACCGGAACTCCATCCGTAAGCACGCTTCCCTCCATCTCCTGATTTCTCGTTGCCCAGCAGCCCTGTTCATCTTCTACCACAATATGTCTCTGTCTCGACGCCTGGCACAATATGTATCATGTAAATAGTGTAATACTCAATTTGCTGTGATACCCTTGGTAGTATCTGAAATTGAGAACCTGGTGAACCAGGGAATTTGAAACCTAGTATAAAATACCATTTGGACTACCCAGTGCCGGACTTCCGCCTAGGCGAACAAGGCACCTGCCTAGGGCNGAAAGTACAAATATACAACAGTAATTAAATTAATAGAGGACACAGGACAAGACAGCGCTATTTATTATTACAGTAGACAAAATTTGATAATTTTATTGACCCGTGTAAAAAAGATTTGATCTATCCTTGATCTAGCATTGATCTAGCAATTTAGTCTATAAGTCTAGCCTAGTAGACGAATATGGTCTAAAAGTTTTTTGTTTTTATTCATTTCTAATTTTTGATGATATATGAAGCAGTTTGTGTGTATTATTGATGAAATTTAGTCTACCTAAAGTTCAGGAAAAGTCTAGCACATGTTTATATAAACAAAAAAATATATTTCTTATTAATTTAAAGATTCTGATGATATTTATTGTGGGTACTAAAGGTTTTATCTTTTACACAAATTTTGTCCCAGGGTAAGTTAAGATAGCCACGAATCTTACACTGGAGAGCCAAAAAAAACTTGTATAGGCGTGTGCATGCAAATAACAGAGGTATGAAACCAGAGTAACGCGATGCGGTCGGCAGCTCCTATATAAGAAAACAACCATCTGGCAAAGTTGCTAGATCGGTTACTGTTGCTACAATGACATGTTATCAAGATTTAAATGAGTTTGAACGTGGTGTTATAGTCGGCGCACGAGAGATGGGACATACCATCTCCGAGGTAGCGATAAAAGGTGGATTTTCGCATACAACCATTTCACGAGTGTACCGTGAATATCAGTTATCCGGTAAAACATCAAATCTTTGACATCGCTGCGGCCGGAAAAAGATCGTGAACGAACGGGACAAATGATGACTTACGAGAATCATTAAACGTGACAGACGTGTAACCCTTTCTCAAATTGGCGCAGATTTCAATGCTGGGGCATCAACAAGTGCCAGCATGCGAACTATTTAACGGACCATCATTGATATGGGCTTTCGGAGCCGAAGGCCCACTCGTGTACCGTTGTTGACTGCACGACACAAAGCTTTACGCTTCGCCTGGGCCCGCCAACACCGCCATTGGACGTTGATGACTGGAAACATGTTGCCTGGTCCGACGAGTCTCGTTTCCAATTGTTTCGGGCGGAGGACGTGTACGGGTATGGAGACATCCTCATGAATCCAAGGACCCTACATGTCAACAGGGGACTGTTCAAGCTGGTGGAGGCTCTGTCATGGTATGGGGCGTGTGCAGTTGGCGTGAAATGGGACCCCTGATACGTCTAGATACGACTCTGACAGGTGACAGATACGTAAGCATCCTGTCCGATCACCTGCACCCATTCATGTCCATTGTGCATTCCGACGGACGTGGACAATTCCAGCAGGACAATGCGACACCCCACACGTCGAGAGTTGCTACCGAGTGGCTCCAGAAACACTCTTCTGACTTTATACACTTCCATTGACCATCTAAATCACCAGACATGAACATTATTGAGCATATCTGGGATGCCTTGCAACATGCTGTTCAGAAGAGATCTCCACCGCCTTGCACTGCTATGGATTTGTGGACTGCCCTGCAGGATTCATGGTGTGAATTGCCTCCTGCATACCTTCAGACATTAGTCGAGTCCATGCCACGTCGTCTTGTGGCACTTCTGCGTGCTCAGGGGGGCCCTACACTGTATTAGGCAGGTGTACCAGTTTTTTTTGGCTCTTCAGTGTACGATCCTTAGCTAATAAAGTAAGTGACTTACTATTACTGATTATCTATCATTATTTTTAGAAATTAGCGATGTACGGCGCTGGCAAACAACTGAGCGGGTCCCAGAGAAGAAGAAGGTGTAAGGAGAAATTTGGAGAAGGAAACAGATGTTCTATGTAATGTCCCTTATCTTGATTCTTTCTTCCCTTCTTCCAGAGATAGTACTAGTAGTACTGACCGTGTGTCTGACTGTGACAAGCTACCTGAAAATCGCCAAAATTTTATTCTGGAAAACCCAGCAGTAGTTGCTGAGGAAGATTCTGGTGAACATCCTGAATCACACACAAACACGTGTTCCGATCCCATCATTTCCATCTGTTACTGTAGTGACGATCCAGCAGAGTGGATACTGGACGACGCCACAATCGAACACTTGATACAAAATGGCGTAAAACAAAATATGGATGCCGATTTATCGTCTTCAAAGCACCATTAGGGAGATAAAACAGGTATCTATCCCTTTCACTCTTTAGCAGAATAATGTAATGGTGAAAAACTACCTCGGTCTTGGCTAATATTTTCGATAAGCAAGGGTTCCGTGTTCTGTGCACCTTGTGAGATGTTGAGAAAATCGGCGTCGCTAGCTAATGATGAAGGGTACAAAGACTGGAAAAATGCAGGTCAGAGGATGAAAGAACAGGAAAACTCAGACGATCACAGGTCAGCAAGTGCGACGCTGGCTAGCGAGGAAGAACGCTGGNGAGGATGAAAGAACAGGAAAACTCAGACGATCACAGGTCAGCAAGTGCGACGCTGGCTAGCGAGGAAGAACGCTGGTGGTAGAGTTAACAAGAGTCTTGTAGTCTTGTTCTTCAAATGGAAGAAGAAATAAAATACTGGCATGAGGTTTTGAGGTGCATTGTGGCTGTTGTGAGGTCGCTGTCTGCACGCGGATTGCCGTTTAGAGATTTGAAAGAGAGATTTGGATCAAGCATCAGTGGGAACTATATCATGATACTAGAACTATTGGCTGAGTTCGATCCTTTNGAGGATGAAAGAACAGGAAAACTCAGACGATCACAGGTCAGCAAGTGCGACGCTGGCTAGCGAGGAAGAACGCTGGCGGTAGAGTTAACAAGAGTCTTGTAGTCTTGTTCTTCAAATGGAAGAAGAAATAAAATACTGGCATGAGGTTTTGAGGTGCATTGTGGCTGTTGTGAGGTCGCTGTCTGCACGCGGATTGCCGTTTAGAGATTCGAAAGAGAGATTTGGATCAAGCATCAGTGGGAACTATATCATGATACTAGAACTATTGGCTGAGTTCGATCCTTTNCGAAAGAGAGATTTGGATCAAGCATCAGTGGGAACTATATCATGATACTAGAACTATTGGCTGAGTTCGATCCTTTTCTGGATGTGCATATAAAACGCTGACATAACATGGCTAAAAAGGTCAAAGGAATCTTGGCCATCAACTTCTCGGGTGAGGGAGCAAGTACACGTCGACTTTGCGGTAAAGGAAGGGAAAAGGCTATTGATTTTGGTGGATGCCTATTCTAAATGGGCGGAAGTAATGCCAATGCAGAGCACCACGGCGGAGAAAACAATTGAGAAGCTGCGAACAGCTTTTGTAACATATGGCTTGCCAGAAATGTTGGTGGCCAATAATGCTTACTGCAAAACACTGCACACGACTACAGGTAAAGACACTGACGTGGTCAAGCACTGGCTCGGTGAAGTTGTCGTCCCTAGTTGGGAAAGCCAACCTGGCGCGTGGTGTTACCAGANGACGTGGTCAAGCACTGGCTCGGTGAAGTTGTCGTCCCTAGTTGGGAAAGCCAACCTGGCGCGTGGTGTTACCAGAGCTGAGGATGTATGAAATATGTGCCCGGCGCCACAGCTCTGCGGTGAGCTGATGAAATGAGGAGCGTTTCGGTCGACAGCCTAGGGGACTCTGGTTAGCACTGTGTCACACACAATGGCGAGGCTGTAGACTGCCTCGCACATCTTAATTAAATTACAAATGAAACACTAACGATGCTTGTGGAGTTATTTATTCCTTGTGACTCCTTAATGAACACACACAACTTTAGTACAAAACACGTGGCCTTAACAGCCCGGAACTGCGAGCGACCACGTGGCTTTACAATATGAAATGCGACTGCACTTAACAGCTCTCCGATGAGAATAACGTTGCTCTCCCCTCGGCGCTATAACCAATAAAACAAATGATCCGGTTCATGAAGTGAAGTCTATGGCAGTGAGTATGAGTTTAGCTTAAGTTGTCGGCACCGAGGGCCTTTGTGGAGCGAGAGACTTACACGTCTTGATGCATTCAAGTGCTGAAGAGAACTGGGGGGAAGCGTGGGGCAGGCTTCCGCTACCTGAGCGCAGCCAGAGACGAGTGGCGAAACAATGGAGCACAATATACACTAAAAAATTATTATGAGATGGAAGTGACATGAATTAAAGTAACCTAAGACAACATAATTTTTCCTTATACAAATACACAATAAAAATGATTATATTAATCCTAAACGTTTCCATNCATAATTTTTCCTTATACAAATACACAATAAAAATGATTATATTAATCCTAAACGTTTCCATCATACCAGCCACAGAATTGCCAAGTGCACAATGTCAAATGTCCCTGGCTGTGGCTGTGTCGACTGTCTTCCATGATGACAATTGTGATATTAATTATATACACTGAATAAATAAAACAGAATAAATATCCTGATGCAATACACTGAATCTATTACTAACACTGAATAAATTATAAACATGATGTAATTACACTGATGCTATTGTGCACACTCTCACTCGTGCCCACAAGACCGTCTGTGTGGTGTGTCTTGTCTAGTGGACCCGACTGCCGCAGTCAGAGTGGGCACAAAGGAGCTCGTGAACGCGCGGTTCACATCAACACATTTGAGAAGGAAACCACGTACTAGGATTTTTTGATGAATCCAAACCTACCGGAATATCAATACAAAGGGTTGCCAACTAAGAAGGATTCAAGATGCCCGATTCATAGTGCAAGATCCTGTGTTGGTGAAAAGTGTCCGAGGGGAACAACCCAGATGGCTACCAGGGTGTATTGTGGAAGTGGTGAGCCCAATAACGTTCAGGGTCAAGGTTAGAGACGTAATAAGATTGTCATCATGATCACTTACGCAGAGCAACCTGCAAGAGGAAGTACACTTGCTTGGACAGAGGTATCNTGCAAGAGGAAGTACACTTGCTTGGACAGAGGTATCCACCCGGGATAGCACCTAAACAACACGCTGGGAGGAGTCTGGTGTCTTCAGGAGAAGCAGGAGTAGTATCGGCACCAGAGCGGCCAGCAGTGGGAGCAGCGTCAGGAGTCAGAGCAGCATCAGCACCAGAACAGCCAGCGACGGGCGCAGCATCAGCCCAAAGCAGCTAGTGACTGGGGCAGCACCATTGGCACCAGAGTGGCTAGAGACTGAACAACTGGAGGGCCAGGCAGAGGGAAAGCCACGGGGAGCGGCAGGCACAGGAGACGACAGTGAGGGGGAAGAAGACTTCCGTGGATTTGGTGAGGAATCCACAGATCCACCTGGACTGGGAACTGAAAAGCGCAGTGGAAGGTTGAGGCGTACCCCAATGCGGTGGGAGTGGTAGATAGTAAGTGTTTTATTTTTATCTGTGTTGGTTTGGGTCAGCAGAACTACTGTAAATACTAAATTTAGGAGGAAGAAGTGTAGTGTATATAGTATAGAGAATTTGTAATGCAGCAGTTGGGAGGACTGGGCAGTGTGAAGATGGCGTCTGGGCAAGGAGCATAACAGTGTAACTGATAATACGCCACTATGTTATACGCTACTGGATTTTCACATGTTGGAATTGTGCCGAATGATGCTGCTGGTCAGCTGTCTTGCTCTGGGATCTCCCATTTCCTCTGCCCTTGCATTCCAGTGCTGCTCCATACTCACCTTGTTTCTCCCTCATCTGCTTTCGAGACATCTACCTACCTGAAGTACCAAGTTTGACACCAGCTGACCCATAGGTATGGGGTGATATTGAAGATCTGCTGAGTACATGTGTACATAGTTGGGGGGGGGGATCTCAGTCTGAGCTACAAAGAAGCAAAACTCTCTGTTGTGCTTCCGAGTGCACTATAAAGTGGCAGCTGTGCCGTGGCGACGTCTTGTCTATGTTACAAACTTTGCACGTTGTTGGACTTTAAGAATGCGTACCAGTTTCACCAGGTGGAAGCAAAATTGTTTAATTTGTGCAAGACATGTATAATGAAATGGGAGAGAAGGTTGTACAGATGAAAAATTATGGCACAGTACAAGTGTAAATAAGGAGCATGTAATGTAATATTTTACAGGGTACATTCACATTGCTTTGAAAAATTTGAAAAAGCTGTAAAAGACATATTTTGATTAATTTTTAATTGCACATAGTTTCTTTTGCATTTTTAATTCTATAATGTCAGGAAATATTGATATTTATTCAACTGCTGCAAGGGAAAATACAAACCATCTAGTTTATGCAGCAGGCAACATACTTTCCAAAATATTTATTATAAATAAACATTGATATTTCCAAGTACCAAACTGTTTTCGCCATATTTTCTGACAATGCTGGAGATGTACAGATTTAGAAAATTACGTAGTGTTACAACTGTTTCCAGCTATGTCACTTGACTGCATTTTGGTGTATGTTACAGACGAGTTTGATGAATGCAATCACTTCCTGAGATGCTGTGAAGGTCTCTTCTGTGGTGATGATGGGTTTTGCACTTGCAGCAATGATTCAAAGGANGACAATGCTGGAGATGTACAGATTTAGAAAATTACGTAGTGTTACAACTGTTTCCAGCTATGTCACTTGACTGCATCTTGGTGTATGTTACAGACGAGTTTGATGAATGCAGTCACTTCCTGAGATGCTGTGAAGGTCTCTTCTGTGGTGATGATGGGTTTTGCACTTGCAGCAATGATTCAAAGGANATCACTTCCTGAGATGCTGTGAAGGTCTCTTCTGTGGTGATGATGGGTTTTGCACTTGCAGCAATGATTCAAAGGACTGTGGGTAAGCCAAGTTCTCTAGTGGTACTTTATTAATGTACATAGCCAGCCACACATCTTTAGGCAGGAACAATGACAACAAATAGACTGGAAGCATAGGATGGATTCTGCATTTTTCTGTGGATTCAATAAAGATGTGAAATGTTTCTATAGTGTTAACTAGCACCAAATACTGTAAAAACACTACAATGTATGAGACAACGTACAAATGCGATCCTAGCGGTGTGGTGTGCCTATACAACATATTTGGTATAGTTCATTTCATATAAGAAGGCCACATTCTGAGAGTCAGTGAGTGGCAACTTAAGGTATTCATAACAAACAACGTGCCATTTACAAAATCCTGTATCAGCTGATGCATGAATGAACAAAAGTTAATGTTACGTTGACTATTCTGAGTGCATTGCCGATGCACATTATACAATATGTAAATACGCGATAACAAAGAGTTCCTAGATTAATTAATACATTTTATTTTACGCGGTGATAAAACAGCAGTTTTTAGTTTTAGAAACTTAACTTCGTGATAAAATAGTAATGTATAGGTGTTCAGAATGAAATGCATAATAATACAACCAATATAGAACTGAAACGCAATCTCGAAACATTTTTCACGTCGTATACCACCCTCTCCAACCCCACTTTTCTTACGTGCTTGATATTAATTCCAAAAGCATACCAAAATATTGCATAATATTGTTAAATTATTTTCTCTAATATTTTTACGAAATATATTTGAAATACTTTTCGTACCCAGCCAGTAACAACACTCTACTTTACAAAGTCGCCATCGTCAAAAAATCTGTTGTGCGCGCTACCTATTGGCTTATTTGTGAAGCATACGCCATATTGTTCTCCGAAAACTGGCACCTTGTTTCCGGAGAAGTGGGACACCACACACTCGCCGTACTAGCACACTATACCTGTAATGTGTGTTGCACTCACGTCTTCCCACTGCTCTCCTCTACACATTCCTGCCCTTCCAGTTACATTACGTTTATGAACGACCGTACAAACACACACCATATTTTAGTTTCGAAACTTCTTTCGCCGCCTGCCGCGCACCCTAGCAGTTCATCAGTTGTCGCACGAGGCAGCACCTCCTAGACATGCTTACTCGCCGGACCAGCTATGTGGCCGATCAGCTGATGGCGGAAGGATATGCAGTCAGATGTAAACAGTGGCGCTACTTTCACCGAGCTGTCAAAAAGTGGCCTTCTTATTTGGTATGGACATTTGTATATTGGCGTAAACATACAAAAACATATATCCTACATGTAAACAAAGTACTGTTAGATTTCTGACGTGGTCAAGCTTGGTTACAGTGGATTCCACGTCCCGTGTTAGGAAAGCCAACTTGACCCGCGGTGTTACCAGAGTTGATGGTGTGATAATTATGTGCCCGGCGCCACAGCTCTGCGGTGAGCTGATGAGATGAGGATAGTTTCAGGTCGACGGCCTAGGGGACTCTGGCCAACACTCCATCATACATGATGGCGAGGCTGTAGGCCGCATCGCATGCCTTAATTAATTACAAATAAAACACTTATGAACGATGCTTGTTGAGGTATTTATTACCTGAGACTCCTTATTGCACACACAACACTAATATAAAACACGTGGCCTTAATGGTCCGGAAATTGCGAGCGACCACGTGGTCTTTACAATGTGAAACTCGAATGCACATAACAATTCTCCGATAAGAATAACGTCGCTCTCCCCTCGGCGCTATACAAGTAAAATAATGAAACAGATAAAATAATGACTCGGCTCATGACATTGATGCTGATGGATACAAGTTCAACTGATGATGTCTGCACCAAGGGCCTCTGCGGAGCGAGAGACTTACACGTCTGGATGCGTTGAAGTGCTGACGAGAACTGGGGAGAGGCGTGTGCCGGCTTCCCGCACCTGAGCGCAGCCAACGCCAAGCGGTGAAGCGATGAAACACAATATACGCTAAAAAATGATAATGAGATGAAAGGGAGATGAATTAAATGAAACTAAGATGACATAATTTTCCCTTAAACAATACACAATAAAAATTATTATACCAATTCTAAATGTTTCCATCGTACCAGCCACAGTACTGTCAAATGTAAAATGTCACATGTCTCTGGCTGTGGCTGTGCAGACTGTCTCCGATGACAAAACAAATGATATTAACAATATACACTGAATACACTGATGCTATTAATAAATACCCTAATGCTATTAATACAAAAAACTTAGAAACACTGACGCAATTGCACTGATACTATTAAGCACACCCTCACTCGTGCCCACAAGCTTGTCGGTGTGGTGTGNACAGAAAAACTTAGAACCACTGATGCACTTGTACTGATACTACCATGCACACCCTCACTCGTGCCCACAAGCTTGTCGGTGTGGTGTGTCTGGTGTCTGAACGAGACTGTGTCAGTCACAGTGGGCACAAAGGAGCGCGTGAACGCGCGGTTCACGTCATGTCTAACAACTTGCATTATGGGAAGTAGGCCTCCTCANCGGTTCACGTCATGTCTAACAACTTGCATTATGGGAAGTAGGCCTACTCAGAAGGGGATCAGGTGGTTACTCTATGTTGTTGAACTGATTGTGATGTCATTATGATTATCTTGTCCATATCNCCTCAGAAGGGGATCAGGTGGTTACTCTATGTTGTTGAACTGATTGTGATGTCATTATGATTATCTTGTCCATATCATGTGACTGCTTTCTTCAACTATGCATTCATTGCCCTGTTGGCCCAACTATCAGAATGTCCTCCTGGGCAGTGGGGCCGCGGTAGTGTAGTAGTCAGAATACTTGTCTTCCACCACTGTGAACCAGGTTCAATTCCTAGGTAGAATCACCCAAATTTTACATGTCGTGAATGTGGCAGACGTTGCTGTGCCAACAGGTTTTCTCGGGGTACTCCCATTCATATCACCCTTGCACTCAGCTACTGCTCCATCTTCNACGTTGCTGTGCCAACAGGTTTTCTCGGGGTACTCCCATTCATATCACCCTTGCACTCAGCTACTGCTCCATCTTCCCCATCACTGGTAAACCCCAATCAAAACATATAAACTGAACTCGTCCATTTGGTGACACGTGAAATTGCACACATTCTCAACCAAGCATTTGTTTGAACGTAAGCAGTTGTAGTCATCANCTCCATTTGGTGACACGTGAAATTGCACACATTCTCAACCAAGCATTTGTTTGAACGTAAGCAGTTGTAGTCATCACACCATTTTTATTTATTTTTCTTCAAAGAATAGGGGGTTAGGGACGGCCTAGTATGAGCTCAGTTAAAAATTAAGATGTTTGGCACTGAAAAGGTAGCTACCCGAGTAGGTGGTCTCTGATTTGCCCTTCCCCGCTCTCCTCATTTCTTTGACTACCTCTGCCATGACTCAACCACCAGCTTGACTGCCATCTATAAAAGTGAATTTCAAGGAATTGTTTACTAAAAGAAAGTGTTGTTCGTGCTCATACATCAATTAGAGCTATATCAGCCATGAAGAACATTTTACATCCAACGGTGTTTCGGCCATACTGATATGATAAGAAAATTTAATATTCATTATTAATTTTTTATGTGCATACCAACAGCTTTAAGACATTAAAAATGACATAATTGGGTAGAGAATTGGGAGGGTGTATAGGCAAAAACTGCACAAGCATTCACATGGCGTGGGGATGGGAAAACCATCCTCCAGTGCAACTGGCCAGGATTGAACCGTCAACCTCCTAAATGCAAGTCAGATGCACTACCGCACGACCAAACATGCTCGGCTTATGTTTTTAAATTATATCATGACTTTGGTTCGTATTTTGTTCATTTAGCTTTATTTTGATTTTCCTGGAAAATAAATTAGAACTTATTTTATTCTACACCTCACTCAGTTGTTTCTCTGTGTCACAGCCCACGGGTCTATTCAGGTGAACACGCTTCAAGGCTCCCAATTTTAGAATTGTGCTCATTTGTCAATGATGCCTTGGCCAAGCAGAGTGCCTTTCTTCGTGGCGGGACATTTGTCCACACACACCAGTCACCCCTGGCAGATCTGAAGGCAGCTCTCTTGACCACAAAATCCTCTTGTCTGTACTACCATGCACAGACTCTAGGCACTGTGCAGGACTGTTTAGAAGACCAAATGGCTACATCCAGAGGGATTTGTCCCATGACATCTCTCATCTGCACTCCTGTTCTCAGAGGATGGGCATAGTGCAGGGAGTTCCACGGGATGTGTCCACTGCATTGCTCGAAGGACCACGTGGGGCCATGGTGGTGTATTGATCAGACTGCTCGCCTCCCACCCAGGCGAACCAGGTTCGATTCCTGGCAAGGTTGCTCATGGGAATCATTCTGGACGATGCTGCTGGTTGGCAGATTTTCTCGGGGATCTCCCATTTCCCCTGTCTTTCCATTGTGGCACTGCTCCATACTCACTTTGCTTCACCCTAGTTGGCTCTCAAGACCTCAATGTTAAGAGCCGCCCACATCTCTCCATTCCACTCCACACCCTCAAAGGACCACAGCAACCTGGACAAGGGTCACAAGGGGGAGAGGAGGAGGAGTCAGCAAATAGAATAGTTGGATGATGACTGANCCACAGCAACCTGGACAAGGGTCACAAGGGGGAGAGGAGGAGGAGTCAGCAAATAGAATAGTTGGATGATGACTGAACAGTCCCTTTTATTATTCAGTAGATATCCTCCCATGCAAGACACAACACATTACAAGCTCCTGACTGCAGCTGAGCGCTCCTACATTATGTATACCAAAAGTATGAATGGTTCTTGGTACAAAGCAGGCAAACTACACTGTCTGCCGTTTGGCCCTCTCAAGCCTGCCAAAGCTCTTATACTGCCCTATCAGCATTGACTGCACTGTCTACACTGGCTCTCNTCAGCATTGACTGCACTGTCTACACTGGCTCTTATCACCCATGTTCGCTCTATCTTATATATTCACCCATCAGGGTGAGCTGCACACACAGCAGAACTCCCGGCACGATTGTCTTGCTCCCACAGACAGAGCTCCAACCCTTCCTACCACTCGTCTGAACCGCCTCAAGGGCACCAAATCAAGGCCACCTGTTGTTGCAGTATACGTCCGATCAGCTCACCACTTGGTATGCCGCCAGCATGGCTTTGCATCCTTGTCACCACTGGATACCCACCTCACACCTTACATGAGCTGACAAGGTAGGTTGTGTTGCCTACCGAAGGACCCGTTCACACCACACAGTCTACAACCACTGTATAGTTCCACACCCACACACACGATATAGTACATGAGAATATACAGCACTCCTTTTTTTAATGTGTGATCATTTTCGTTGTAAATTTATGTTACATTCCTGAAAACTACAACTTTATGGAAAACAACTTAGTAGATGTTACGTATTTTTCATAAGAACAATAGTAAACCCAGTGTTCCGGGTCTTAGGCACCTCAGGATACATTCATATTTAATAAACCCTGCATTCCTAAATGTAGAAATTTTGAAGCACAAGTTGCTGCCAATTAAGAAATTAATAAGTACATGACAATGCAATTTTTGGGTGTGACTTCTGGCAACGACTTGTTTAATGTTTAAAATGTTTTTTCGAGCACTTAATAGTTGTAACAAAACACATGTAATTTTTAAAAATATAATATAAATATAGTATTTTTTATGGCCATTCAACGCATTATATTTATTTACTTATTTAACCAATTTGATTATCAGAACTACTTGTTACCTAGGTTGTTAAGATAACAACTTGAGTTGTATGTATATTCAGCATATATGAATATTTTATTACAAAATTATCATATAAATATACTTTGAGAATCAGTGTTGCATACTATATTTGTAAAATGTGATAATTATCCATACAAGGCACCCCAAAGATGACGACAGTGCAGATGATGATACATTGCTAGAGGCAGCGAAGATCGCCCTTGCTGTTGCACTGGTCATTGCAGTCGTAGCAGGCTGCGTACTTCTCTGGAGAACTTGTAGGTTAGATCACTGTTGCATTTTATGTCTTTGAGCAATTGTAATGTTTTGTCCACTCGTGTTAATATTATGGAAGTTTTAAATCACAAATAATTAGTATCTGCTACAAATAAATTGTAAGTTAGTCANCCACTCGTGTTAATATTATGGAAGTTTTAAATCACAAATAATTAGTATCTGCTACAAATAAATTGTAAGTTAGTCATAATAATACTATTATAGAAAATTTAAAAAAAGTACACACATTAAAGTTTTGCAAAATATTGAAGGGGCTTGAGAGCCAAAATGTTTTTTTCTAGATTTTGAGAATATTTTATGGTTTTCTGATATGATATCGGTGGCAACTTGATTAAAATATCAAATTGTTTGAAAAATACAATATCTTTGGAATCCATTACTTGATTCAACTCCATTAAGTATTTAACCTCAAAAAATTTTAACTTTAAACTCTAGAAGAAGTTTCCAAGAAATATTCTTCGTGACATTGTAATATCATGGGCAACATGGCTGCATCATAATCTATTAATTTTGGGTAATTATTAAGTTTAGGGGCTTTTATGAAAAACACANCATGGGCAACATGGCTGCATCATAATCTATTAATTTTGGGTAATTATTAAGTTTAGGGGCTTTTATGAAAAACACACAAAAAATTCAAAATTATGATCTATTTCTACTCTACTAATCACGTAGAACACGAATATACTAGGGGCGTAGCTTTAAATAAGTACAACATATTTTAAAAAAATTGAACAAAATTGCAAAATGACCGTATAGCCAGTTTGTTTACGTTTCTGAATGAAACGTCCTAGACCAACAAAAGTTGCATTAATGGGTTCTGCACAGCTTACGTTGTTAATGTTCAAGAGGGCGTAATGTTAAAATAAGTACAACATATTTAAAAAACTTGCAAAATATGTTTGTGTAACTCTAATAACATCAGATGAATTATACCAGCCCCCTACCTAGGTGAGTCAATTTACATTATTTTTGGTGTGTTTTGCGGTTTCTTTAAATCCCTACAATCCTACATTCGTAGTTTAGCGTAAAACCGTACTATCCTAGGTCAGCATAAAACCCTACTATCCTAGGTTAGCGTAAAACCCTACAATCCTAGGTTAGTGTAAAACCCTACAATCCTAGGTTAGCGTAAAACCCTACAATCCTAGGTTAGTGTAAAACCCTACAATCCTAGGTTAGTGTAAAATCCAAAAATTCTAGGTTAGTGTAAAACCCTAAAACCCTAGGTTAGTTTAAAAATGTAAAATAGTGATTCGCCCATCGTGGGGTTAGGTTTTGTTAGGTGGGCACATATTACTAAATTAGTCAGACGTTAATGCCCCTAGTGTATTCGTGTTCTGCATCATTAGTAAAGTGGAAATATGCCATTTTCCGTTAATTATTTTTATTTTTACAGAAAAGCTCCCAAACTTAATAATTACTGAAAAGTCATTTTCCTCCATTATCTTACTTTTTTCTGTCTGTTAGTTAATATCACGACAAAAAAGTATGAAATATGCTAAAAATTTATAAAATAATTTTAGACACTTGAATGTTCTTAAGGTTGCTGTTAGACTCTGGCCACCAAACAGCATGTAGTGATTCAGACACACAGCTTATTCAAAAAACTGGTTTGATATTTTTTAGTGCTATGCCTTCTTGAACATCAAAATAAGTTTCATATTTGAATGTGTTCCCCCCTCCCAGTCCTTCTCTAATGTGTATTTTAGCCAGTAAAAATAGCAGGAAAGGGTTTTTAAACAGCATGGAAAGTCTCGTGCAGAAAAGTTAAAGTAGAATGTTGACATGCAGTACAGTAGACTCTTGATGCAAAGTAAACAAAAGGGTTTCCAATTTTATACTTAATACTGAAAAGTAATTTATACTTAACTATTACTTAATGGTATCATATCTGCCAAGGATTTGAAATATTTGCTTAACAGTGAAAAGTACTTTGGTGTGAAGTGCTTTATCGTATTGTACTACTTTTTCTTTTTGTCACCCTTAAGGTATGAGAGAGGTGCATTGCCAACACAAAGGAAGTGTGCCACTTCAGTACNTACTTTTTCTTTTTGTCACCCTTAAGGTATGAGAGAGGTGCATTGCCAACACAAAGGAAGTGTGCCACTTCAGTACTGTGTATGTTGCGACAAAGTGTGTGATGCATGTGCCTGTATAGTCCCTAGCACTCCTGTGCTTCCGGGTCTCATGCACACACGGCCTTCAAACAGATGGTATCCTTCAATGAGATTTTTTTAGAGAGTTGGTAGGGTAACTCATCCCAAGACCAATCTCATGTTCTGTAGCACAAACTTGGTCGCAATCGGGCCGGTTTGTCATTCGCCACAGGAATGAAGTCGCAAACCCTTAGTGAGACTATTGTCTCGAGTGTAAGCTTAGGCCACACATTAGGGTGGGGCAGCAGCCACCCCAGTAGAGGTTGTGGCTGTGGAAAAGACATCTGTGGATAGACAGAGAGTACCAGTTTGGTATCTCTAGTTGGAGCCTTGCATTCAAGTGGACGTAACATTCATCAACATCCTTCCGAGGACTACAGATATAGTACATAATCATGGTTGGGGGACATAGCAGCCTACTTACGTACTGATCTAATGTAAATTGTACACGCAACCATGGATAAACCTGCATTCGAACCTATATACTGTCGCTACTAGGCCACCTGAGTTATACAGGCTGGTGGCCAGTAGTTCATATAGTTAAATTATTTAGGTGCAGAGTAANTCGCTACTAGGCCACCTGAGTTATACAGGCTGGTGGCCAGTAGTTCATATAGTTAAATTATTTAGGTGCAGAGTAAAAACACCTGAGGTTGTTGCGTTAGGGGTTAACAAATACTCGTATTTTCCGTTATTTAACACACCAGGATTTTATTGATCAGAAGGTCACATAGTTATTTATACACACTAGCGAGACTGAGCCCCCCTGCAAGTCGTTTGCCTGAAGGGCTGGTGGGCTGAATACTATGCGTCGGGGAAGGTTGTTGAAGGGAGACATTTTTCTACTTATCTGTGACTGCGGCTTATGGTGAGTTGTCTTCGTTGGTAGCTGAGGCATGGTGAGTTGGGTGGCTCTGATTCAGGCCCTCGGACTGGCTCTCGTTGGCGTGCTGTACTAAGTTGGCTTTTTCCTGCGGCTTTGACGGTCTCTCTCCGAAGTCCGGGATTGGTTTTCCCGTAACTTGTACTTTCCCTGCGATCCCGGCTGGCGTTCCTGGTTGGAGAGTGCTTCCTCCTCGTCCTACTTCCGGCTGTCGCGTTTCTGCCTGCATTCCTCACCGCGGAAACTGCCACTACGTTTTCAGAAATGAACTCATAAGTTCTCAGTACTTTTACTGGGTTTGTCTCTGGAATTTACACCTGAAGTTTCGGCTGTTCCTGTGTTCTTTCCTCGGTGACGTTACTATTGACTCACTGACTGACTGACTGTTCGCCTCGTCGCCATACGGCGCATGACTACGCCTTCTCGGGGAATGGCGCCACTCAGACTAGGGCTACCACTAGTTTCCGGGAATTTACTCATTCTCGGCACTGTTCTCGTCACCTGATTGTTTACTCCCGTTTCTGTTGCATCTATCTCGTCTCGCGGCTGTGCCGCCAAACAACTCCCGTCTTGGTTGAACAACTGACTGCGAACAACTGATTACAACTGACTGCCTGGGCCGGACCCGAACTCCGGTCCGTTGAACTACTGCCTCTCTCCTAACTGCCTTCTCGGTCTTGCATCGCGGCTGAACAACTCCTCTCGAACGACTGACCACGACTGACTGCCCACGAGTGCAGACAACTGAATTATCACGAACCTTGGCTGCCCCCGAATTTAACCCGTCTCCCGATATATTCAAATTGGCTGTCAGCAGATTGTGTAGAGAGAAATAGGGGCTTCCCCCATGTAACTCGCACATTTTTTGTATAGGATTTCGTGTATCGTCAGCTGCGCGCGCGCTCCAACTAGTGGTGGAAGGAGGGGTGCGGCAAGCGTCTCGGGGCTTCCTGTAAGCTGGGTCGGCTCTAATCTCGGCGGGGGTTACCCTGTTTCCTTCGCTGAGGGCTTATATCAGCTAATTTTCAGGACTTTCCCTGTTTTTCTCTCGCTTCGGTTTATCCCCCGCGTGTCCTTATACGGCGGGACTTCCCCGGGGTTATTTCTCAGGGTGTGAATACAGCGCAATTTCTACCCTATGTACTCGTCACGCGTCAATACTCATCGTACTACTGTATTAACATTATTCAAAGATAAATTTTTCACACACACAGTTTACATCATGGTTATTCAAATACTCACAATTTAAGTTTATCATAAATAAAACAATTAAACCAAAGCTCATTAGCATTTAGATTAGGGAGAAGCAGAATATAATTTGAAATATATTTTGAGTGGGTCATTAAGTTTCATGCTGTGGATCAGTAAGGTTGCCATGGTAATAGTTCCTTACTTTGTAGGGGAATTGACTGTGTTCATATAGTTAACCCAGGGCTACTAATACTTCTTCACAATAATGCCAGACTTCACACTTCATGGTTGCAGCTGTGAGACTATTCACCTGCCGAATTGGGTTCTATGTACAGCGCGGTCACCCATATTTTTGCATATGAAAGACGTAGTGGACATTGCAATTGGCCAACAGGTTTTCTCAGGGAACTTCCATTTCCCACACCCTAGCATTCCAGCACTGCTCCATCACCCTGACCGACACTCANGGCTGGCGTTCCTGGTTGGAGAGTGCTTCCTCCTCGTCCTACTTCCGGCTGTCGCGTTTCTGCCTGCATTCCTCACCGCGGAAACTGCCACTACGTTTTCGGAAATGAACTCAAAAGTTCTCAGTACTTTTACTGGGTTTGTCTCTGGAATTTACACCTGAAGTTTCGGCTGTTCCTGTGTTCTTTCCTCGGTGACGTTACTATTGACTCACTGACTGACTGACTGTTCGCCTCGTTGCCATACGGCGCATGACTACGCCTTCTCGGGGAATGGCGCCACTCAGACTAGGGCTACCACTAGTTTCCGGGAATTTACTCATTCTCGGCACTGTTCTCGTCACCTGATTGTTTACTCCCGTTTCGGTTGCATCTATATCGTCTCGCGGCTGTGCCGCAGAACAACTCCCGTCTTGGTTGAACAACTGACTGCGAACAACTGATTACAACTGACTGCCTGGGCCGGACCCGAACTCCGGTCCGTTGAACTACTGCCTCTCGCCTAACTGCCTTCTCGGTCTTGCATCGCGGCTGAACAACTCCTCTCGAACGACTGACCACGACTGACTGCCCACGAGTGCAGACAACTGAATTATCACGAACCTTGGCAGGTTTTCTCAGGGAACTTCCATTTCCCACACCCTAGCATTCCAGCACTGCTCCATCACCCTGACCGACACTCANACAGGTTTTCTCAGGGAACTTCCATTTCCCACACCCTAGCATTCCAGCACTGCTCCATCACCCTGACCGACACTCAGAACCTGCCTGTTAAGCACCTTTCAACCCAACTCAACTCACACTGCACATCAACACAGGAACTTTTGGCCCCATCCCATTTCCATTTGTTTGGACCACTTAGGACACGTCTTGGGGGAAGGGATTTTGGAATGATGCAAATGCTATCCGAGACTAGTTGGTACATCAAAATTCTGATTTTTATAGAAAGGAAGTCCTCAAGCTTGTGTCGCAGTGGGCTCAATGCATAAACCATCTAGGGGACTAAATGAAAAATTATAAACAAATGTGCCATTCAACATGTAAATGTCATTTGTGGTTACGTTACATCTATAACCAGTATCACATCATAGTCAACTCTCGATTGTAAGACTCCTGGAATAAAGACCCTCTCGAAATAATAACCCTTTATTTTTGGGGGAACCATAAAACAGTTTTCCATTAGCGACACTCTCTAAATAACAACCATTTTCCCAGGAAATGTGAAGGGTCATAGAATCGAGAGTTGACTGTAACACCTTTTGTATTGAACCACTCTCATACATAGAATATCTATATTGTCGCACCCCAGCAGGAAATGTGCTAAGTTTTGCTGCTTTGTGGACACGGAATATCCTGTAAAGGCGCAGGACCAAACTTTGGATGTGGCTTATTATAACTTGACATGCAATCAGCTGCCACTACTGATTTAACCACCATAAGAATGGAAAATTTCATTTNTGTGGCTTATTATAACTTGACATGCAATCAGCTGCCACTACTGATTTAACCACCATAAGAATGGAAAATTTCATTTAAAAATTTGAGCATATGTAACACCCTGATAAGTAATTTATACACTCTTGCTTTTGTAGTATGTCTTTGCTTGTTAAACGTGAGCATGTTAATATTTTTTACNTGATAAGTAATTTATACACTCTTGCTTTTGTAGTATGTCTTTGCTTGTTAAACGTGAGCATGTTAATATTTTTTACACTATTTTCACTCTCAGAAATCAATCATAGTTTTTTGGTTTCCCCCCCACCCCCCAAACACCTCTTCCATATACATTGATCCCTCAAGAAACCCTTGACAATCATCAGAAAATGGAATTGCATTTAGCAGAATTAATTTTTTTTCATTTTTTTTGGTAGCATTTCATTAAATATAAAAAGAGAGGGCTATGATAGAACAATTTTTGAGACTATAGTTATATTTTCTAAAATGATGAATAGGCTTAAGCCTTAAAATATTGTAAATTATTAATGTGCTCTTAAATAATTCAGAATCACGATTTTAAAACTTATTCAATAATAAATAATAATATAAAAAATTAGATTTTACTTTCATGGAGTTCACAAAATATAAGTATTGCAGCTTATCATACAGTGGTGTAACAGCGTCATTGTTTCGATTATCACTAGTTAATTTTGAGTTTCCCCCTGAAAACTGAGAAACTATTTCTTGATTGTGAGCACAGCTGTAATGGAACATGTTCCAGTAAGTACCGCAGGCAAAGGCGGCAGAACGCAAGCCCCAATTGGCAGGCACGGCGGCGGACCGTACAGCACTCCAGCTTGAATTCCGTACAGCGGTACGTGCTGTCGAGGCTGTGCGACAGACCTCCTCGCTACGAAGACGACAGCTACGTCCAGGAGGAGAAGCCTCCGCCCTACAGCGCAGTTGTTGCTACCATCCCCACACCGGTTGGTATTTGTAACTATAGCGTTTATTGATGTTTCCACTTTCCAGCTTTAACCATCATCATATCATCGTCCTTAGCTGTTTCCAGCCTGTGGCCAGATCATCGTGGTAAAATGTTACCATATGGTGTGTGTGTGTGTCTATATATATACACACACACACACNCCTGTGGCCAGATCATCGTGGTAAAATGTTACCATATGGTGTGTGTGTGTGTCTATATATATACACACACACACACACTCTCTCTCTCTCTCTATCTATATCTATCCCCCTCCCCCCAATCCCCTCTTCTCCTCATCTACTTCCTCCCATCTCTTCTTTGTTCTTCCTTGTGGCTGTATCCCATTGTACAGTTCCAGCATCCTCATCAACCTCTCATTTTCCATCTTCTGGACGTGTCCATACCACCTCATGCTAGCCTCCTCTGTGATATATGCCAACTTCTGTATCAGTACTTTCTCTCGTACCACTTCATTTCTAATTATTTCCTTCTCTGTTACTCCCGTCGTGCTCCTTGCAAATTCCGTACAATTGCCTCTATCTTTCCTTCCATCTTCTTGTTTACTATCCATGTTTCTGCTCTATACGTCCCAGAGGGTACAAAATATGTCCTGTGAAGGATTCTTCGAGCTTACAGCTGGTGGTACAAGATACCCTGGCAGGTACAATGCTATCCCAAATGACTATCTGCTTACATCTCACTACAGGAATATAATGTTATTAGGTATTTATTTAAATTCCTAAATAAGATGTTAATTCTATTTATTTGAAATGTTTGCTATACAGTTAAGTTTAATATCTCTGATTTTTAATGTTATTGTGACAAGTGCATTTTCAACAAAATTCATACGCAGCGCCTATATGTAAAGTAGTAATTATCTCGATAACCTTATTTTGCATTGATGCCTGACATTTGTATCCTCGACTGCTATTCATAGTTGTTGCCGTAGCCTGTGGAAATAGCTGATTCTGCTATCTGCAGGTGCTGGATGAGACCAACATTCTGGTAATCAATATTTGTTAGAAGAAATTTGATCCAAGTAGCAAACTCTGTCCTAGAGTTACCAACTTATTTATATTTGCCATAAGGGACACTTTCAACAACTTGACACCACGACATCTTACTCTTATGAGATGTTATAAAAAATAACAGTTTTAAATAGTATATGTAATGTGCTAAAGCCAGTATTATAGATCAATCAACGTTTGATTTGAACTTATACAACAAAATGTTATTTGCAACTATAGTCACAATTCAGTGTGATTTTCTGATTGAATTGACTTTAAAATAAATGATACAAACACACACCAGAAGAAATGGTACTGTACACATCTTGGCAAGCGCTATTTTCACGAATGTACTTGTTGATGAAGGCCACCGGACTGTGCCAAGTTGTAACTATCTGTGGCCATTCTGAGAGCATCGGAGTAAACGTTCCTGTAATCTCAGGAGTGGTGAATTATTGACTCTGTGTTTATTAACATTCAGATTTTTCAGGGAAAGTATGAGATATCGTATATTATGCCACATCCTATATTCATACAGGGTTATTCTTTTAGCATCAGGGTACAGAAATTCCATACGCTTGGCAATCCTACTTTGTACTCACTTGCCTTAACTCAATGTACAACTTTTCACACAATTATCAGGCTTCGTTTTCGAATTGCAAGCAGCTCTGTGATTTACACATGCAGTCATGTCTGATTTTGCTCTCATTTTATTCTGGCATGGTTGTTAAGTCAGATTGACTTTGTTCTAACTTGGTTGTTAAATCAGATTTATCTTATTCTAACCTTTCATCAAGCTGCCCTTGCCTGGTTGTTAATCTGCTAACTCAACTGTAGCTGTTACACAATTGCAGCTGAATGGCATAACTGTGTATCATTAGGGACGGTGGTGGGGTCAGGTGGTATTTCCTCCATGTGCAGCACATTGTTGGCACCCAGCTGGATAGGTGCGCCATCTCGCTGCAGAGTTACCCCAGGCATACTCGTCCAAACTGGTACGACTGCCGACATCTAACATAACACTGTGGCACGCCACGAGTGCTGTCGGATACATATCCAAGCCTCAACCTCTAGTGCACCCCCAGGTGTACCTTAGCGCCAAACACCGCCACTCATTTTGCCTCTGTACCGTTCCTATTCACAAGCGAGTCAACCCCTTGCCGCCTAAGAGGCCGGCAATCCGCACGACATCGCGCTCCAGTCTGAGTGGGTGGACCCACCTNCCTGTGGCCAGATCATCGTGGTAAAATGTTACCATATGGTGTGTGTGTGTGTCTATATATATACACACACACACACTCTATCTCTCTCTCTATCTATATCTATCCCCCCTCCCCCCAATCCCCTCTTCTCCTCATCTACTTCCTCCCATCTCTTCTTTGTTCTTCCTTGTGGCTGTATCCCATTGTACAGTTCCAGCATCCTCGTCAACCTCTCATTTTCCATCTTCTGGACGTGTCCATACCACCTCATGCTAGCCTCCTCTGTGATATATGCCAACTTCTGTATCAGTACTTTCTCTCGTACCACTTCATTTCTAATTATTTCCTTCTCTGTTACTCCCGTCGTGCTCCTTGCAAATTCCGTACAATTGCCTCTATCTTTCCTTCCATCTTCTTGTTTACTATCCATGTTTCTGCTCTATACGTCGCAGCGGGTACAAAATATGCCCTGTACAATGCAGTAATTTGGGGTAACTTTGTACAAAATATGTACCACTGTTTTCCATTTAAAACAAAGGCTTTACAGCCCTCATATTAATGTAAATTTGATGTTTTACAAATATATTTATAAAGAACATAGTAGCGTAGAAGGATTCTTCGAGCTTACAGCTGGTGGTGCAAGATACCCTGGCAGGTGCAATGCTATCCCAAATGACTATCTGCTTACATCTCACTACAGGAATATAATGCTATTATGTATTTATTTAAATTCCTAAATAAGATGTTAATTCTACTTATTTGACATGTTTGCTATACAGTGAAGTTTAATATCTCTGATTTTAAATGTTATTGTGACAAGTGCATTTTCAACAAAATTCATACGCAGCGCCTTTATGTAAAGTAGTCATTATCTCGATAACCTTATTTTGCATTGAAGCCTGACATTTGTATCCTCGACTGCTATTCATAGTTGTTGCCGTAGCCTGTGGAAATAGCTGATTCTGCTATCTGCAGGTGCTGGATGAGACCAACATTCTGGTAATCAATATTTGTTAGAAGAAATTTGATCCAAGTAGCAAACTCTGTCCTAGAGTTACCAACTTATGCATGTTTGCCATAAGGGACACTTCCAACAACTTGACGCCACGACATCTTACTCTTATGAGATGTTATAAAAAAGAACAGTTTTAAATAGTATCTGTAATGTGCTAAAGCCAGTATTATAGATCAGTCAACGTTTGATTTGAACGTATACAGCAAAATGTTATTTGCAACTATAGTCATAATTCAGTGTGATTTTCTGATTGAATTGACTTTAAAATAAATGATACAAACACACACCAGAAGAAATGGTACTGTACACATCTTGGCAAGCGCTATTTTTACGAACGTACTTGTTGATGAAGGCCACCGGACTGTGCCAAGTTGTAACTATCTGTGGCCATTCTGAGAGCATCAGAGTAAACGTTCCTGTAATCTCAGGAGCGGTGAATTATTGACTCTGTGTTTATTAACATTCGGATTTTTCAGGGAAAGTATGAGATATCGTATATTATGTCCCATCCTATATTCATACAGGGTTATTCTTTTAGCATCAGGGTACAGAAATTCCATACGCTTGGCAATCCTACTTTGTACTCACTTGCCTTAACTCAATGTACAACTTTTCACACAATTATCAGGCTTCGTTTTCTAATTGCAAGCAGCTCTGTGATTTACACATGCAGTCATGTCTGATTTTGCTCTCATTTTATTCTGGCATGGTTGTTAAGTCAGATTGACTTTGTTCTAACTTGGTTGTTAAATCAGATTTATCTTATTCTAACCTTTCATCAAGCTGCCCTTGCCTGGTTGTTAATCTGCTAACTCAACTGTAGCTGTTACACAATTGCAGCTGAATGGCATAACTGTGTATCATTAGGGACGGTGGTGGGGTCAGGTGGTATTTCCTCCATGTGCAGCACATTGTTGGCACCCAGCTGGATAGGTGCGCCATCTCGCTGCAGAGTTACCCCAGGCATACTCGTCCAAACTGGTACGACTGCCGACATCTAACATAACACTGTGGCACGCCACGAGTGCTGTTGGATACATATCCAAGCCTCAACCTCTAGTGCACCCCCAGGTGTACCTTAGCGCCAAACACCGCCACTCATTTTACCTCTGTACCGTTCCTATTCACAAGCGAGTCAACCCCTTGCCGCCTAAGAGGCCGGCAATCCGCACGACATCGCGCTCCAGTCTGAGTGGGTGGACCCACCTCCTCGCTTGCCTTGCCCTGGCCAGCAGGCACTGAATGCACACGCTCGTCGCGCATCAGGGGAGGTTCCCCTCTCCATGCGGCCTGCACCAGCCACCCCTCGCTCACCACGTCTCTCGAGGGTATTTATTTTTATGCACGCCCTCCAGACAGGGCAGTTCGCGAGCAGTTCTGACCGGAGAATCTTCTGCAACTCTCGCTATCTTAAGACACTTGCCATACCGCTTGCCTTCAGTAGTAGCAGTTAGACTTGGTGTATAACGTTACTATTGTCAGAACTTGTTTTTCTCAACACACTAGGCAGAAGCTCTTGTCGCAGAGCCCTTCTCCTTGCTTCGAGTGTTGGCCATGTGCCTCGTCTGCGCCGGATGTAGGTGTACCGGGGTCTCTCTCGCCCTGAACTTTGATCAATAATTCGACCGCCATGTGGCAAACAGTTTGGCAAACTTGGTCCCTCGTCCATCAGACGTTAGCGGGCACAGGTTGGAGATATGTGTTTTGTAAATTCCTACTGATGGAATAAAACATATATCTACCAGTTAACCTCTTTTTGGTCTAATCATCCTCTTTCGCTTTCACCTCCCTTACCCACTTTGCCTTCTGTGTGTATATCCACTTATCTACTTCTCGGAGCATGCACAATCGCTGTGGTAGAGTTTCGAATCAAAGACTCCACTGAAGGGCACTCTTACCTGTTGTCAATGTTTGGTGTTTAGTTGCTGGCTGGCAACGCCGCTCTTCTAGTGCCACTGAGGCAAAGGGAGAGAGAACCTTTCTCTAAGGCTTCTGAGGCTTGAGGAGAACAAACACGTTAAGTCACTACGACTCTCAGGCTACAAGCTGGTCACGCTGCTTACTGAGAGCCGTAGGGCCCTTACATGGCGAACGCTGTGAACCCAGAGGTGCAGTTGAGGTCTGTAGCTGGTGACACCACTCACTCAACTACTCACCGAGGGGAATCAGGGTGTCCCTCTCCCCAAGTCGCTATAGGCCCGAGCCCCGTCCCTTGTGAAGCACACGCTCCTGCGCTGATCAATCAATAGGACTCCGGCAGGGATTTACCCCAAGGCACCGGCCCCAGGAAGAGTAGATTCCTTCCTGTGCAGACCACGTCAGAACCTGTCCTCCCCCACACTGCACCGTAATATCAAACCACCTTTACGGTAGTGCCTGCGCCTGCAGGACACCCACTGAATCCGCTAAATCTTAATTCTCTATTCTTCTTTTTATTTTTATCCTTTGAACATAACGTAACATTACTGATAGAGCATAGCTGTGTTCCCACAGCAATTTTTGCTAAATGTGGCATCACCGAGCAAGCCGGAAAAATACAGACAAGATCTCAATGGCCCAGACTATACAATCTGGTGAGTCGGAGCCTAACGCTCCCAAGTTGTACATTCAGGACAAAGAAAAGGCAGCCATTTTGCAATGGGCCACGTGTGTCCCCGCACACTCTTGGAACTCGGTGCCCGCCGCCCCAGCATCTAGACACACCTGGTATAACATACCCCGACCACTGTCGCCTCTTCTGCCTATACCCCCAAAACGAGCCTTACCTATTGGGGAGTAAGGCAGCTCTCGCTTAATGCCACTCGTCCGGCTTTCACGGAGAACATCCCCGTCAGGACCCATTCGAGGACAGCCCTCCGCCCAGCTCCACCTGCCGCGGTCTGCAAAGTTATTGAGCTGCCAACCCGGACCACAGGACCCCACAAATATGAAGTTAAAATCATTGTTAAAAAGACTCAGTTTTCCTGGTCTCTAGAGGGATACTGAGTGTGTACACCTTCCCTCATTTTTTCCTTGTTGAGTGTATTAGGCGTCAACTGTCATCTGCCATTTTGAAAGTATCTTTGGAAATACTCAAAAAGTAAGGCACGTGTCCCCTACTACTATTCATAAGGTACGTATTTGCAGGCTCATGTTGGGTACCAAATAACGGGTATCTGCTGCACTGCTCCTATAACTGCAAGTGTAGTTGAGAGGAGTATAGCCAGGAAAAGAATAAAATACATGTTTAATGAAACAATAAATTAGACAATATAGGTATCTGTGCATGCAGAGAAAATGGTATTTGTGCTTCACACAATTACGTGTTGTAGTGATGCAGTTAATACTGATTTTATTGGAACATTTAGTTAATTTTCTTTTCTTGTGTGAGGAAATGTAATTGTTTTTATGTATTTCAGACGGTCAGGCAGTGTTAGTTTGTGTACCTGTCATGCATTTGCTTTTTCTAAAGTCGTCGTTGAGGTTGCGTCAGCGATTGCAGATAGAGGCTGTTACATTGTTCATAGATGTTCTTTCCTTTCGAGTATGTTTTGGAAATTCAGTTGTTTAGCTTCGGCACAGTTTCGATGATGTGGGAGAGTGTTTGCATCAGGGTTCGCACTGGTATCCTAAGGGATTATGTGGCGTGCCATTCCCTTATTTGGGTGGGTTTTTGGCACCATGATATGAGGAGTGGGGGTAGAGTGTAGTGGCGTTATGAGCCATACGCAGCCGCCACCAGTGAACAGATTGCGACCAGCCTGCAAGGAAGACACTTTGAGCGTAACATATTTTACCCACACTGGCAAACACCCGGGACCTTTTCTTCTTTTAACCTCAGTTTTTGTCCACACTTGTTCTACTAAATTTCTTTGATTGGTGTGGGAGGTCACCAGGGTGCCAGGAGGTAAAATTACATACCTCTCCTCCCTACATAATTTTCTCCCGATGCAAGTTTTAGTGATGTGAATTATTAATGAACTCTGCGACACTATTCTAGTAATCCGCATGACTCATTGTATCACTAACTATTTGTGTCTCTGCATTTTGAAGAATGTGACAGCTTTAACTTGAATAAACCTTGGTTGAAATCATCCATTTTTTTTTATGGCACCTTTACTTAAGTCTCATGTCTATGCAGAGTGAGTGAACCGAGCTGTGACTTCTAATTGTCAAATTTAACATCTTTTATTCATATTGTATACTGAAAGTTTAAGTAGGTTTTGAAGAATTTTGTGTACTTTTTTAATGGTTTTATAATATGATTGTGATGTTATTCAGTTTGTTCCAGATAAGTGTAATGACTTTATTCAATGTGTTCACTGATGATTGTGATGATGTTATTTAATATTTTCCCTAATGATTGCNAAGAATTTTGTGTACTTTTTTAATGGTTTTATAATATGATTGTGATGTTATTCAGTTTGTTCCAGATAAGTGTAATGCCTTTATTCAATGTGTTCACTGATGATTGTGATGATGTTATTTAATATTTTCCCTAATGATTGCGATGATGTTTATTCAACGCTGTCCAGATGATTGTAGGGTTGTTATTTGATGGTTTCCAGTTGTCGAATGCACATCTGCTGGCCAACACAGCTCCATTCATAAGTCAGCACGCAGAAAATGCTGCGTACATCGTGGATGAGACGGAACGTTTGCCTCCAGGAACCCACGATCCAGGCGTGCAACTCTGTCCTGCATGTTTGTGCCACTGCACAGGTGCTGCCAACCATGTAGCTCCTCGAGAAATAACACAACATGAAGTCAGCAATTCACATCAGAATGTGCATGAGGTGGTGAATTCATGTCGGACTGCACGAGCTGCATCGGTGCTGTCTCGCTCGAAGGCTGTTGTTGAGCGCTTCTGTTCGACGGAGCATGAACAGCGCGACAGCAAACTCACTGTTGCATGTTACAATCCTGAGGAGCAGTAAATATATCAGAACAGAGTCTGACATTAAGGGGCCTGATGTATACTCGAGGGAAGCAGTTATGCCTATACCCGACTCTCACAGCCACGTTTACAAAGGTGGTACAGAGGAGTTTGAAACATTACTTTTCACTATGAGGTTGAGGTTTAAATTAAACCAGATTAGAAAATAATAGTTCAGCAAAAATAACACTATTTATTTTACACCTTCTGCTTTAAATGTACATTATTTATTACATGTAGTTTTATTTACAAAAATTCTGCACACAGTTTTACATCTAGGTGACAGTAAGAGAAAACAGAATAAAACATATGGATTGACTATAAAACTATATTACATTTCCAGCTGCATACATGAAAACATCTGCAATTATATTTTAAGAGTGCATTGGTGCATATACCTAGCTATTCTGCTTTTACCAACCATCGGGTAATGCTGCACGGAATACTAGAAAGGAGACTATTATAAAAACTTTTGGGTAGAAGAATTGGGTACCATGTTTGAAGCAGACATCTCTAAAAACTCTGATCAGCAAAGTATCTACACTGCTTGAGATTCGAATTGGAAATTGACGATTTAACTAATTAATGGAATCTTCTTTACTTTTCTCACCACCAAGTAATGATGAAAAATGTACACACAATGTTGCTTATAGTTATATTACACTTTTCTATGGACAAATTCAAAATGGTGTAGATCGAGAGAAACTATAAATGGAGGGAAACAATAAAACATGAACTATCTTCAGTCAACAGTACACATACTACACTGAAGAGCCAAAAAACTGGTACACCTGCCTAATATTGTGTAGCCCCCCCCCCCCCTCCCGAGCACGCAGAAGTGCCGCAAGACGACGTGGCAT
>NQII01002007.1:249066-266833 GCA_002778355.1 Clitarchus hookeri | reverse complement strand
CCTCAATCCTTTACTCTCCTATTGGTAACTGTCTCGACGTGCAGCTTAGGAAGTCCGCCTTCCTAGATCTCACTAGAGCAGTTGTCTACTGGACTATCACCCCTACGGCAGATGCCTGAGTCCGTTAGGGACGTATTGCTCACCGGGGAGCCCTGGGAGTGGATGCCCTTAGCCCTGCTGCTGTAACCTCCAGTTTGGTACTTGGGTTCCACTCACTACGCCACCGAACTGAAAGCCAGTAGAACAGGCTTCCAACCTTACCTTACCTCCACACCCTACTCTCCATCAGGCTGTGTCTACCCCTTACTGGCCACCCACTATCTACCTATCAGGTTTACCCCCTCCGCCCTCCTCCTCATGTTATGCCTGACCATGGGGCTCGGCAGGCCAAGACTGCCAAGCTGCGGCTAGCTCAGGCTGGGGTACTGAAGAGTAGTGGTTCAGTTGACAACCAGGTTTCCACCTGGAGAAAAGAGAAGGCCGCACGCCAGAGAGGGTCTTCAACCAGTTCGTCGAGCACTCACCTGAACCTCATCCGGCACGTACCAAGTGCAGTATCTCCACTGCCGCCAACTCCACCGAAGAAGACACCGACCGTCGTCCGGTCGACCAACGTTACTAGGGTAGTCCGGCCCCTTAACGTCACACTCGCTCATACCCCTACCAGGGTACCCACTCGCCCATCACTCGTAAGCGCACCACCCAAAGCACAATGCTCATAGAAGTGGNTCATACCCCTACCAGGGTACCCACTCGCCCATCACTCGTAAGCGCACCACCCAAAGCACAATGCTCATAGAAGTGGCCAAGCCTAGCAATGTAGGCACCAGGAAAAACGCTGTGCAAGTGGCAACCATTGCTTCACCGTTGCCCGAGGGGGGAAGCACCTTGCAGCCGCCCTCTAACTGCCAATCCTTTTAACGGTCTGCGGTGAGGCTACACACTTTATTGGCCTAAACACACAATCTCAGTAGCATTTTTTTTTGTGTTTCAACAACAGTTTTATTAATGTGTCCTTGTGAACTGTGCTGACGTTTAGCGTTCCCATTATGCGATACCCGATAAAGAAAAAGAGGGGCAGGTGAAGTTTTTGATAGTTGTGCTAGAAGAAAATCGTTGCAGGGATGTAGGTTCATTCATTTTGAAAGTGTCATAAATCTTCCATCATATATTTTAAAAATATTTAATTTTATATGCCACTGCAGCATTTAAATGTAGTACCAATTGCAACTTATGCCTGCCGGCCAGTACATCATAACTGNCCACTGCAGCATTTAAATGTAGTACCAATTGCAACTTATGCCTGCCGGCCAGTACATCATAACTGTCTCTATCTCTCGCTGGTCGGCTAGAGGAGGAAGCTCCAAAAATAAACAGTATGAGATTGTGTCCTGGTCAATGGTAGAGAAAAATTCTAGACAGAGTAAACTAGGAAAAGAAATCAGTATTGTGTTTATTCAACATGTTTGTGGATGATATAAATTATTACATGCACATGTTTTCCAGCTCGTGGATTATGCTGTACGCTGGAATAACTTTTCTTAGTGCTGCCATTGTANAGCTCGTGGATTATGCTGTACGCTGGAATAACTTTTCTTAGTGCTGCCATTGTACTACAATTTGTGCGTTTATTGCAGAGAAGAAAATTGTTGTGGAAACATCACTGCCTTTACAGCGTAATGTGCGACATTGGGCGTTTCCAGCGTTTCCCCTCCTTCGCCATTCCTCATTCCTCGACTGTGGTGGTGTAGTAGTTAAGACTACTTGCCTTCCACCTAGGCAGGAGCCATGGTGGCTGAGCGGTTACACTGCTCGTCTCCCACCAAGGCGTACCAGGTTCAATCCCTGACTGGGTCATTGTCTGATCTTCTCAAGTGGGAATCATGCCGGACAATGCTGCTGGTCGGCTTGTTTTCTCAGGGATCTCCAGTTTCCCTTGCATTCCAGCACTGCTTCGTACTCATCTCGCTTCACCCTCAGCTCTCAAGACCTCGATGTTAAGAGCCACCTAAATCTCTCCACTCCATTCCCCCCCCCAGTGAAATTTTATGTTTTGTTTTGAACTAAATCACAGAATAATATATTCACTTCCATTCTTAGTTATCTTTTGGTCTATAATCCACAAGTTATTTTTTTCCTCAGTATGGAAACTGTGTCATGTACAGATACTGCACTCCCAGTATCCCAATGGACGAGTTATCTGAACAAGACTGAAAGATATGAATTTCAAAATAATGTTGCCCGCATGAATTGAACTCGTGTAAAATAAGGGCAGCTATGAAGACATGCAATGTAAATGGCAGGAATGTTATAGTACATCGTAAACATAGGGAAAACGGTGGGTCTGAATAAATTGGTGTATATAAGGGGAAGCTAAAGTAGATGTTCTACTGTTTAATCGAACACTGGGAAGGGTGGGGGAAGTGTCANGGGTCTCCCATGCCAAGCGAACAGTTTGATGGGGTAAGAGGCAGCAAATTCTTATTTATAGGTACTATGTTTGTTATATAAAATGAGACTTGAATAATGCTGCTTCATATCATGATGTTGCCTGAAAGGCGTCTATACTTGACGTCTCTTTCGCTCGCACGTCTTGGTAAACGGACGTTAGGAACACCCGTCCCTTGTAAAGACTGTTCACAGTAAACTGAGAGCTTTTGAAAGTCCACTTAAGATCTACGCACACTGTGTATTATTCTGCCATATGTGAAATAAGCATTACCATAGGCCCGATCACTTAATTAATGTGTTGGTGCCACGCTCAGATGATGTTATGTTTCAGTAATTTTTTTTTTCTCCAGTAGTTGCACAAACCTAATTCCATGGCGGTATCACATTGATTATCAGCCGTGCTGTCTAATTCATACAACTAAGTATATAACGGTTTTGTCATTTTATATAATTTTCTTAACCACAGAGTTTCTAAATAATACATCATTTTAGTTATGCATAGGATGATCAAGTGACATTTTATTGTTACTGTAGCCATGCATTTACTGGATGTGATACAAATCAAAACTNGAGACTTGAATAATGCTGCTTCATATCATGATGTTGCCTGAAAGGCGTCTATACTTGACGTCTCTTTCGCTCGCACGGCTTGGTAAACGGACGTTAGGAACACCCGTCCCTTATAAAGACTGTTCACAGTAAACTGAGAGCTTTTGAAAGTCCACTTAAGATCTACGCACACTGTGTATTATTCTGCCATATGTGAAATAAGCATTACCATAGGCCCGATCACTTAATTAATGTGTTGGTGCCACGCTCAGATGATGTTACGTTTCAGTAATTTTATTTTTTTCAGTAGTTGCACAAACCCAATTCCATGGCGGTATCACATTGATTATCAGCCGTGCTGTCTAATTCATACAACTAAGTATATAAGGGTTTTGTCATTTTATATAATTTTCTTAACCACAGAGTTTCTAAATAATACATAATTTTAGTTATGCATAGGACGATCAAGTGACATTTTATTGTTACTGTAGCCATGCATTTACTGGATGTGATACAAATCGAAACGGTTTCAAGTGAAACTGTGGAATTACCAGAAAACTAAATATTTCATAAATTTGCTAATTCTTACACTAACATGAACTATTCTCTCGNAAATCGAAACGGTTTCAAGTGAAACTGTGGAATTACCAGAAAACTAAATATTTCATAAATTTGCTAATTCTTACACTAACATGAACTATCTCTGAGTACGTGTAATTTTTTACACAATAGGCGATAAAAGTAATTTTCGGAAAAATTGTTTTCTTATATATAATATATGTTGTAATATATGATATTCATTTTGCAGTCAAGTTCAACTGCTAAATTTTACCTACTGACAAAATGAACATGTGTCTTCACTTTCTACATACACATAATGTAGTTTACTACGCCCTAAGGGGGGTATTGGAACTGCAACACCATTGGCAGACCACTGTGTATACATCATAGAACCTGGGTGAAACAGATACCAGGTACAATAGAGTCGCGATTATTAGACTTTCGATTATTCAACATTCTGAATTATCTGAAATCATCATTTATTAAAAAATTAAAATTTTATATGTACACAATCAATTGGAAAGTTCCATTTTTGAGTGTCCCGTGACTATACGTACTACCATAATGGAATGACCACTGAATCACAGAACATGCCTTTCACCATGGGTCATCAGGACTAACCTGTAAACAACCCATCAGTGTCAATAGTGACTGCATACCGATCAGTTCGTTTCTCTGTTTCAACTTTATTTTGCTCGTTTCGTTTATCCAAAGTCGTGTGGTACAGTGTCTAGTGATGGCTTCAAAAAGGTTGCCGTGGCTATGGAGGAGAAACTAAAGGCTTTGAAAAGAATAGAGAAAAGGCGAAACATTATCAAAAGTGGTGCTGGGCGTGTTACTGTTGGCGACTGGAAGAGGAACCGAGTGCAAATAGAGTTATGGTGTTCTGAAAGAGTGACTGGCAAAGCTTTGCAAGGAAGAAAAAATGTGAATACGAAAAGGTTAGTGAAGCGTTATACTGTACCTTCGGTTCGTGCAAAAAAGAAGCGATCGCTTGTGTTGTAAATACACTACTGTAGTATAGGCTGTTTACAGTAAAGTGAGCACTTTTGAAATCAACCTTTCAAAAATGTTACTGCCCCTACCTTGTACGTATTTTAACGGACACACTAACTGGCATGTGCCGAGTAAAGTTGGAAATGACGGAGGGGACGTAGTCCCTCTTTAATATTAAACTAAGTGTGTTTGGTAAACATTTCTTTTGCTTTCTTTGTTTTTAAGGTGTGTAAGAATTAGTAAATTTAATAAATATTTATTTTTCTAATTTTTCTTACAATGTAATATGGCTGCGCGTCAGGCGCCATATATGTAATGATGAAGCGTCTGTGATGACGGCTGGAAGTTACCAGTCGGCTAGCTTAGTTGGTAGTACAGTAGCATGAAACGTTAAAGCCGCCAATAAATATAAATAAAGTCCAATGTTTGTTTATTACTCCATACTTTTATTTACTGGAAAGATTGAAACAGTTCACATACAATCATCAGGTATGCAGAGTACAAACCAGTTTACTGGCAAACTAACAGAAAGCAGCGCCACAGTCGTTAAATTATTCATTTACGTCTCAAAAAGTTGTCTCGCCAAAATATTAATAATTGAAGACCTCCCACACTGGTGTAGAAATCAAACGAGCAGGGTTNTCTGTGATGACGGCTGGAAGTTACCAGTCGGCTAGCTTAGTTGGTAGTACAGTAGCATGAAACGTTAAAGGCGCCAAGAAATATAAATAAAGTCCAATGTTTATTTATTACTCAGTACTTTTATTTACTGGAAATATTGAAACAGTTCACATACAATCATCAGGTGTGCAGAGTACGAACCAGTATACTGGCAAACTAACACAGAGCAGCGCCACAGTCGTTAAATTATTAATTTACGTTTCAAAAAGTTGTCTCGCCAAAATATTAATAATTAAAGACCTCCCACACTGGCGTAGAAATCAAACGAGCAGGGTTAATTGCCGGTGTGGGGGCTGGCGCCACGCCCGACGCGGCCTCGGCGACTACTGAAGTTTACCGCCTGTTATTGAATGGTGACAGGCACACATGTATTTGTGCTGGCTATCCCCCACCCCCTTCCCAAAAATAAGATAAGGGCCTGACGTGGGCTGCCACGCACGCTCTTCCTAGGTTATCCGAAACTGTGTCGTACGAACTTGTAGGGCAAAACTGTCGACGCAGTCTGAAAGTTTCTAATATAATGGTGACGCTTACGGAAAACTGAGATTTTAAAAACTGCAACCGGATGCCTGATAAAACGGTAAACGTATCCCCGATAAACCAACTATCACGGTAAACAAACCACCACAACTTTAATTTTGAAACCCAATAAAAATATTTGGAAGCTTAGCAAAGTGAAAGAAAATGAGAAACACGTGTCCCAAAAATTAATAATACTGCGTCATTACAAGTTCACTTGAGCGAATAAAGTGATGAGGCACATGGTAATTGTAATTGCACATACGGTGGAAGAATACACAATGCACATACAAGTAGATTTTAAGCAGTGCTTTAAAAAGTGCCCAATTCACTGCGAACAGCTTATACTAATATGTACATATATTGGTGTAAAAATACATTATGTGTAAGTAAATATTAGTATTTTATTCCTTTCCATATTATTCAACCTTTTTGCTTATCCGACTCAGTCGGCTCGTTTAGGTCGGATAATTGTGACTACCGAGTGCCCTAATTGAAAAGGCTTTGGCAGTTGCATGGGCATGTGAGAATTGTCAGGAGTACATACTGGGTACGTGTGTGCAAATCCTCATGGACCACAAACCACTGGTCGCACTACTAGGATCTAAGCCACTTGCAGACCTGACAGCTAGACTTCAGAGGTTACGAATGTGATTGATGAGCTTCACATACATAGTTTAGCATGCACCAGGAAGAGAATTCCACGTACGTACCACATGCTCTCTCTCGGGCCCCAATAGAGAAAGCAAGGGATGAAGGGAAATAAATCCTGGAGGAAGACTTGTACATCCACAATGTCATAGCAGAAACATCATCTTCGGACAAATACTTAACAGCCATCAAGGAGGCTCAAGACAATGATATGGAATATTAAAAACTGAAGGAAAGAATCCTTCATGAATACTGGCACAAAGACTCTGTATACTGGTCAGTGAGAGGATAACTGACACATAAAAATGGATAGAGACATACAAAATTTGCATTATTGTTTAAGGACAGACTGAACTCCGAGTTACTATGCGTTTGCCAGGCTACAGCCGTTGGCGGGAAATATGTCTGTCGCGTTCGGAGAACTCTTGATCCAATAAGAAAATATCAGCGGTGGAGTGGCCAATCACTTTTAAGGGGATCGAGCCGGTAGTTGAAGTTGATTAAATTGCAGTGGCCAATGAAACCACGGGCTGTGCTCACTTGTTTATAAGGCAGTGGAGTCTATCCTGTCACTGAAAGATAACACAAATTGTACATGTCTCTAAAAATGGGTCATCTGGAAAGGGTCGCACATTTTCATTCGTGTGCTACTACATCCCAAANGAATTGTACATGTCTCTAAAAATGGGTCATCTGGAAAGGGTCGCACATTTTCATTCGTGTGCTACTACATCCCAAAATGTTGCAGAGAATACATGAAGGGCACATGGGAAGAGTGAAGTGTCCTTGTCAACCACACAAGTCAGTGTGGTGGCCTAACATGTCTACTAGTGAAGTGGATGGTAGAAAACTGTCAGAAATGTAGTAAACATAGAATACAGAGAGCAAAAACTCTGAAAACATCATTGTTGCCTGGCAGACCATGGGAAGTATTGGGAGTCGACACAATGGAACTCAAACAGAAGTATCTAGTGATCAAATATTATTTTTCTAGGTTCGTGGAGGTGGTGAGTTTGGACAAAACAACATCCAGAGCGATAACAATCGGGATGCAGAATATTTTTGAAAGACATGGAATTTTATAAGTAGTCGGAACAGATGGTGGGACCCTGTTTACATCATTGGAATATCAGCAGTTTGCCAAGGAATACGGCTTCAGCCATAGGACTTCTAGCCCATGATTTCCGTAATAAAATGGTGAACGGGAGAAGGCGGTATACATCGCTAAGCGCAGTCTGTCGAAATCGGAGGACCCCAATCTTGGCCTTCTCTCCTACAGGTGCACACCTCTCGAGTCAGATTTGTCACTAGTAAGAGCTGCTGTTCTGGCATAACCTGAGAAATACGTTACCCTTGTTATCGTCACAACTTAGGTTAACATGGAATGATTAAGCGGCAGTATAACATTTTAAGTACAATGACCTAGCACTAAAAGAAAAGAACAGAAAAATACATTATGGGAAAAGCAAAATCAAAGATCTACCTATCGTAAAGGCAGAAGGCAGAGTGTGGGTCACCAAAATGGGTCCAGTTTGCTGCAGAAGCACCAAAACCACATATTGTAGCGACTGGCAAGGGTTTCTTATGCAGGAACAGGAGGCACCTTATAAAAGTACCAGAAGAAAGGAGGGAAGAGGAAATAGGGGATGCCACAAACACAGTGGAACCTTCGATACAGCGAGAACATCAAACATTACTGAAGAGACACCATTTTTGGGATTTCCAGCAAGAGAGAGTGATAGAAATCAAGGGTCTTTAAAGGTCAGTCTAGATTCTAGCGAGAGAGGCAGCAATGACCATGTTATCAGAACCCAGAGTGGGAGAATGGTGATGAAACCTCAGTTAATAGACTTGTAGGAAACAACAGTGTTATGTGACAGCGGTGTTTATGTGAGGGACAGACTTGGGTGTATACTGTACAGTTAGTTTAATGCAGAGCACTGGTTATGCCACTGGTGGAGATGTGTNTGAGGGACAGACTTGGGTGTATACTGTACAGTTAGTTTAATGCAGAGCACTGGTTATGCCACTGGTGGAGATGTGTTTGAGGTTATGCAGAGTGCTGTGACAAAAGTGAGAGAAAGCGGGATGTGATGTGATGTAGGGAGATTATGCATACAGAGATTGGCAGACATGGCGGAAGACAGAGTGACGTTTGGTNTGAGGGACAGACTTGGGTGTATACTGTACAGTTAGTTTAATGCAGAGCACTGGTTATGCCACTGGTGGAGATGTGTATGAGGTTATGCAGAGTGCTGTGACAAAAGTGAGAGAAAGCGGGATGTGATGTGATGTAGGGAGATTATGCATACAGAGATTGGCAGACATGGCGGAAGACAGAGTGACGTTTGGTAATAAACACTACAGTGTGATCTCAACACTACCACTCTCCTTTAGGTACATTGTAACATTGTGGTTTTTCAAGTGTTATATTTAACTTTGGTTCCAGATATTATATTTGCCTATTATTACAGAGTATTTGCTTAGGGTGACAATTGATTTAATATTATTTCCAAATTAAGCTTTATTATATGATTTGAACAATGTGGAGTTTAAAAAAAAAATCTAATTTACACATGATCTATGTCAATAAACTAGTAAAATATTAGAGGATATTCAGTATTCTAATTATTATTGTTATTATTAACAATTTCCCTACAGGGTAGTGAGCATTGAATGTTATAAAACAAGTGAACGAACGAAAATCATTCTGGTTGGCACTCGTATTGTCATTGCTGGTTAGAAGAGAGATGTGTCGTGGTCAGGAGAGTTGTGTCGTGGTCAGACGACAGCTAATCGTAGAGCAGATAACAACTGATGTAAGGTAACTACAAAGAATAGCTACTTTTTTTTAAGGATACACAGTAGACCCGCAAAAGTTTTATATATATATATATGGGTTTTGCTGATTATCAATAAAACATTGTTAAATCAAAATATGGGTTTTGCATAGCTTACCTGTTCGATATTTACGATGGCATAATGATACGATAAGCAGAACGTTGAAAATAAAATAGATAAATTACGAGGAGCTTGGCCGCTTTGTTTACATAGGACGCCATGTTGTATAGCCCTGTGATGCTGAGTAAACTAAGCAAATGCGAAGTGGTGTTAGCTGTGGATGTGTAGACGTTCCCATAGGTTAGTTGGTGGTAAATAAAATACAGTATGGTTCGTGGCGAGTGAATGTTGCTGCGCGCGTGAGTTGCGACTTCCGAATCCGAGCGTGAAGGCTTGTGATTTAAGAATGGAGGGTACAAGTATGATTGCTTCTGTGCATGACAGTCGTCTTATGTGGTGGGTGTTTATTGAGTTAACTTTGTTTTGGCCTACCTAGATGAGTAAATTCACATACTTCCGATATGTTGTACTGTGTATGTATATGGCAGGATTTTGTATTTTGAGGTATGTCGTCAAGGGATTGTCTATTTCTGTGTGTGTAGCTATTTAATATGTAGCAAAATGTAACCGAATTCAACCTAACTTCACAGTATGTAACACACAGGTTTGGTTTGCACTACAGCACAACGAAATTCGGTATTATGTGGTGGCAACCAGTGGCCTGTATTAACACATTGTGATGTTAGGTAATGTTCGGTTAGGTCTTTTTGCATTTAGCATATTTACATACTAAAATATAATGATGACATACAAATTTTACCCCACAATTTCCCTGATCTTCATAGCCGTCCGCCACAATCGTATTTATGGTTTATATTGATTTGTGGTGTGTATTTATTTGAAGTATAGCAAACCTAACCGAATTGAACCTAACTTCATAGTATGTAACGCACACGTTTTGTTTGCACAGCAGCGACGAAATATGGTATTATGTGAAGACAAACAGTACCCTATATTTACATATTGTGATGTTAGGTATTGTTCGGTTAGATCTTTTTGCATTTAATGTATTTACAAAAGAAAATGTAAAGGTAATGTACATATTTTGCATATGTTTTACCTCACAATTATGTGATCTTCATAACCCTCCCTACTATCGTATTTGTGGTTTGAATTAATAGTATGTTGATGCGCCTTCTTAAATTCGTATAGTCGCTATTCTTTACAATTACCGGGGAAATGGGATATCTTTGAGGAAATCCGCCGAACAGCGGCGCCATCTGGCATGATTCCCATATGCGAAAGCAACCCTGCCAAGAATCTGGCCCAGTTCGCCTTTGTGGGAGGCAGGTAGTTTAACCACTACACCAACATGCCCTCCCCCCATCACCCTCACCGAAAACTATAAAAAATAATTCTCACACTCAAGTTTACCCAGTGCTCTTAGTGGGAAGTTTAGCCTCCAAACCTGGACACCAAAATACGGCTAGTGACTCATCAGCACCATCAATAAACAAGAAGTTATCAATATCCTACTTTCATCTACATGGATGCAAATAAATCTGATGAGGTTCTTTAAAGAGTATATGGTAAGTAAGCCTTGTCATCTTGTTGACAACAATATTAACATTACCTGAGCGGTCAGGGGCAGTAATACAGGTCTAGTCCGGCGACTATGTTAAGAAAAGTCAGAATATTACACAATATTCCTATTTCGAATAGAATGGGCGCCAGCTCACTGGCTGAGCACAAAGTCACAGTTTTCAGGGTCATAGGCCGAACGACAACATGGCTGCATCCCCTGATGCACACGGTACAAATTTACAGGAAAACGTAATATATAGCCGGGGTTTTCAGGCTCCCCAGCTTGCCTTAATATTACTTTTTACCTTATAAATTGAGGATGCCTCCTTGAGGCGTCGATGACTTCCTTGATAGGGCCAGGGCACGAAATACAACACTAATTGAGAACTCACAAGTTTTGGTTAACTCAAGTAAATTATATTGCCGAATAGTGTACACAGTTCATGTATACAATGGAAATTTAAAGTAGACCTGACTCACTAGGCCTACCAGCGGCTGTTACTATACAAAAAGGCCAAGAATAGCTGGAAAACTTACAATAGTAATTGAACCACCAAGGTCGGTAAATTGAGCTGACGGAGGGATGCTGCGAACGTGGGGAAGACTGTTGATAAACTAAATAAAGTTCCAGTAAATTACGTTAACCTATTGCAAATAAGTGTTCAGAATAAGGTATGAAAGTTCCCAGCGACGCAAGTGCAGCACCTAAGACCTGTGGAATCAGACTGATGGGGGTAGCGCAGGCGATCTGGGTCGACGTCGAGAGCTCGCGCCATCCTGCAAGGTTTCTTAGTTTACTGACCTCACTGCATGAACACGTAAAACATACAGACAATAGGAGTGTTAACGTTCGGGATGGACATTCCTTGAGGAGAGATCAGAGTTCTTTCTTAAACACTAAATTAAATACAAAACATCATTATGTGGTGTCTTGTAGAGCATGTGGAAAATTTAGGTCTGTCAAGTTTGGGGGGCTCTACTACCAAACAGTCAGGTTGAAAGAAAAATTAATTATTTCCCACTTCACTTATTGACTTATTTAGTCACAATTGCGCTCGGAAAATTATATAAAACACTTCTAATAACCTAGTCTTGCAACTCTACGCCTCATTAAATATGTACGTAGCTTGCATTTATTCTGCTAATACTTCACAATCCCCTAAGGGCAAATTTCACAAACATTTTCCCGTGTGCTATAAATTATAATACTATTTACTACACATTCTAACACTTGGTTCCTATCCTAATTACACATCTCTCAATTTACACCACAGGCACTCTGTATCGGGTCATGACCTGTTCCAAGTGAACGATGCGGACACACATCGGGATGCCAACATGCGTGTTCCGCGGGCCGCACTGGTGCAGCGACTGTGGGCTGATGATGTGCTGACAGTGGTTGTAACAGACCATGCAGGAGTGGTCCACGTCAATATCATTATAAGTGTTACTATAAACATAATATGCAACACTAGTCCTGCTAGTGGGACAAAGTTAAGTTGTAATTGTTTACATTGCTTATCTCGATGAAGTTGTGATATGGTCTGAATCATGGGACGATCTCGTGCAACATTTGTCACTTGTACTTGAACTCCTCGCTATTAATTGTCTCACTTCCGTCGACAAAAAGTGTCACCTAGGCAAAGCATGCATCTAATTTCTGGGCCACCTAGTGGATGAGAACAGTGACTGTTCAACACCAGAACAGATCAGCATAATTTATTATTGTCCCCTATCTGCCACCTGTAAACAGTCATGCAAATTTTTCGGCCTAGTGAACTGGTTGCATGAATATATACAAAATTTTGCAATAATACAGTTCCACTTACTAACCTACTTTCACCATCTCAAAAATTTGAATGGACTGATGAACATTCAGAAAGTTTTGATCAAACTAAAGCCAGTTTCCGCGACTACCATGCACTTTAATGCCATGACCCGAGACAACATCTGTACCTGCAAACAGGCGTGTGTAAGCGCGGGCTTGGTGCCATGTTATTCCAGCTAAGTGATCACTTACCGACTACAGTAGTGCCCAATTCAGCACAGAAGAACGCAATTACGATGTTAACGAGTGGGACTGTTAAGCTGTAGTTTGATCCGTCAAAATATAGAGGCAGTTCGTAGAATACCAGCGCTTTACTCTGCTCACTGACAATAGGTGTATAGTCTGGTTGCACAATACAAAGGAAGTCCACAGCAAACTTATGCGCTGGGCCCTATTTTTGCAGTCCTTTGACTTTTAAGTACAACATGTGCCGGGGTCGGAAAATCAGCTGGCCGATACGCTCTCAAGGTTGCCAGGCATGACAATACCATGTGACGAGGAAGAGTAGTAGTGCATCCCACCCCCTCTCCTTCTGTCCCCCAAGCTCCGGCCGAGGGTACCATAATGTTCACATATTTGACAGCTACTTCTCCGAATCCCACTCTCACTGATGTGTACGTGTGCATAATTAAAGCCCAATAGACATGCCTGGTAACACGCAAGTTAATAGGGGACTGTGCCATAACAACAAACGAGAGTTGGTGCGTCGTAGACAGCCGCCTTGAATCCCTTGTGAACAGTGCAAGCAAACACTGGACTACTTATGTACTACGTGAAGTCCGTGATATATCACTCCAGTTCACACATGATTAAGAAGCTGCATGCCACCCAGGTGCACTGCAAATCCAGCATAACTCAAAAGACACTTTAATTGGCCAGGCATCTCATGCGATGCCCGCTAATATGTATGTGTGTGTGTGCCGTGTAATTGTCTCAAAAGCCAGTGCACTGATGGCACGCATCTACAAGCTCCATTGCTGCCAACCGAATCATTTGAGAAAGTTACCCTAGATCTCATGGGACAGTGCCCTCGTACTGCCACAAGGAAGAAATTTGTGCCAGTGGGAACAGACTTATTCTNTCCAGCATAACTCAAAAGACACTTTAATTGGCCAGGCATCTCATGCGATGCCCGCTAATATGTATGTGTGTGTGTGTGTGTGCCGTGTAATTGTCTCAAAAGCCAGTGCATTGATGGCACGCATCTACAAGCTCCATGGCTGCCAACCGAATCATTTGAGAAAGTTTCCCTAGATCTCATGGGACAGTGCCCTCGTACTGCCACAAGGAAGAAATTTGTGCCAGTGGGAACAGACTTATTCTCTAGATGAACGGAGGCATATGCAATATTCAGTGCGCGCGCAAAGTGCATAGCAAAATAGTTTGAAGCTTAATTTTTCCCCTGATGGGGATACCTGTGCACAGTGGTATCCGGCAATATTACACAGTTTACCGTACGAAAGTAGCGCGAGTGCTGCATGAAATGGGGTGTAGTATAATAACTTATGCTATTTATCATTTACTTGCCAACCCAACCAAAATAAACCAAGAGCTCAAAACTCAGCTCCGTTTGAGCGTGGGCGATAACTATGCATCCTAGGCTGACCACCTGCTGGCAGTGCTGTTTACATTGAGCACTCACACTAACCTCGCCACCGGAAAACTGCCAAAAAAAGTTGCTTCAAGGTCGCCAGCTCCCACTCCCAGGGGAATTCGCGCATGCACCCCAAGGTCAGGTCAGTGACCGAGATGGCAGGGGAGTATGATTGTGCCAAAGGGAGCATGCATTACAGCAGGAGCACGAGCAACAACAAAAATATGTGGTTCAGTGGCTGCCTAGCACCATGTTCCCACCTGTCACACTACAGCCTGGCCAGTTGTTTTATGTGTGATATCACCATCTATCTGCAGGGACTAGGATTTTCTGTGTGGGCCTCGCACCTAAGTAGAGCTGGCCGAGCATCATCCTTAGTCGCCAAGGCAAGACCAAATACCTGGTGCTTGTAGGGAGACCGTTGCCTGCGTGCCTGGCCACAGGCATGAGTTACATCATGTAAATGCCAACCCCCCCCCCTTTCCCGGCATCATGATGCTGCTGCGGGCGCCCTTGCAGTGTCACCCAGTGCCGACATGCCAGCTACACCACCACCTGCAAGTGACTCAGGTGCAGCTGTGCCTGTGTTCATGACCGATGGCAGACTGTGATGCCAGGCATTTCGGTGCCCCTGGGGTCCGCAGAGAGCAGGCCGTCAATGGACACTCCGAGTGTCCCTGCCATCGACACGACATGAAATGAGCCAGTGATGCCTAGTTACACTGCGTGCAGTTTCGTGACGCCTGTTACGAAGCCTGCCTCAGCCGACGTTGCAGAGGGCTCGCCACCAAGGGAGCCTTCCGGGTTCATTATCCCACCAGCGCCTCCCCTGACCAGCGATGTCTGGAAAACAAGCGAGATTTCCAGTGAGCGGGATGTCCAACCACCCACCCAGCACCTCGTGAGGCCACATCGCAGACCTCTCTCTCCCTTCAGCAGTGACGAAACCTTGCCTGGGGTATGGGGGGGGGGGCTCCACCATTCTTCGACGCTCCAAGCATCTCCGTCACCCACCATGTGCATCCTGCACTGCATGCGAAGGCCACCCACCTTCATCAACAGCTGTTCGAGCACCATATCAGTAGGGCTCCAGCCCCGTCTCACCACCACCACCCCTCACACGAGGTGCGTACCACCTGCAGCATTGGTGGTCACGTCGACTACCGTCCTGCTGCCACTAACTGAGCAGCAGGAATTACCTAGCTTTTCAGGGTGTGATAATTCGGGCCGATCAATACAGTCAAGACATGTCCCCAGTAAAAAATACAGTCGAGGAAATGAATGCAGTGAGTGGGACACTGTGGTTACAGGAATCCCAAGACCCCTTGTGTGCCCTGCTTCATTGTGTGTTCACATCTCCATGTGTCTGTTGGGCGTGTAGTGTGAGCTTGCAAAGTGTTCTGAAAATGATGGGCTTCAATACCATGTAAACAAGACATGTGTTTATGTACTACAGTATAAATGTGCCTTGTAAATCACGTATTCGAGCATGGCTACCCACACCCCTCCTGGGGTCAGAGTGAACTCGCCCACTACGAGCCACCTGTTGCCACCCTAAAATATACACAAATAAGGGTGCAAGTGATTTTTCCATTATTTAAAATAAAAGGGTTTTAAATGTAAACAACCTTACATACACCCAACAGACAGAGAGAGAGAGACCCGAGGCATAAACTATATAAATACGTTGCGTATATTTTTTCTTACCGATCCAATTTATTTTTATGCTCAATTTGCTTAAGTTAATATATATATATACTATATAGTTTTCTTATATTGTAGTGTCATGTAGTAGAACTTGTGTGTATTGTTTGCTCAGTAAATGTGCCAATGCATTTTATTAATACAACTGGCGCTCTTTAGAGCAGGGGTCCCGGGTACTTCAACATTTTGTACCGGATTTATGTATATCAATAGTAATTATTTATTCTGGAACTTAGTTAACTTCATTTATTAAATTGAGTGTTCTGGTTTGGGTTTTGAGGGGGTGCTGGATGAGGGTTTGAGAAGGAGTGTCAGTTGCACCATGGCAGCTCGAGTTTTCGTGGTTGCTGTGGACAGGTAAGGGATAAAAGTGAATTTGCTGTCGAGGGTAACACCAAGGTAGCGAACTTCGGGTGACCAGGGGATAGGTGAGTGGGAGAATTTAGTGTGGGTTTCTGGGTCTATACGTTGTCGAGAGAAGAGGATGGCTTGGATTTTGAATATTTTTAAACATATGCCATTGAAGGTGCTTGATCTCCCTCTCGATATTCCATGGCACCTATCCCTGAGGAGAGTCTACGCCCTCCATAACCAGAGGAAATGGTTCGGTCTGCCATTTGGCGCGGAAGAGGTCCCAGAGAGACAGGAAGTTGCGGGGCCAGTCTGCTTATGGAAGTCTAGCAGGGAAGGTGTGGGTTGTTTTTGTTGAGACAAACTGTCACTCAGTTGTATAGTCATAAGTACATTTGTTTATGCTTATACCTCTTTGTTCTGTTGTTGTTCCCTTACCTGTCTTTTGTTATAATAACGAGTTCATTTGTGCTTTTTGTCATGTTGTGATTACAGTTTGTCTCAACAGTTTTGGGGGTACTAATGGATGAGTCCAGTGACGAACGTGGTTAGAGGTGCCAGTGGTAATGGTGTGAAAGTCGGTAATGATTGGGAGATGTGTGATGAGAGTGAAATTCAATGAAACTGGGTTGCCAATTTCGTTGGGTAGGGAAAAAGGTATGTATAGTGGATAGGTGCGCAGTAGTTGGTGGAGGATCTGCCTCTCCGGTTCGTCGTCATGCAGTCTTGGGAGGGATGTGTGGCATTTAAGTCCCTGGCCGGCACGATGTGAGTGTCGAGCGGACCAAGGGCCCGAATTTCCGCAGTGGCGAAGGGACAGTTGGAGGGGAAGGTATATGGTAATTAGGGTCAGTGGGTATGGTCTACCATGCATCCACATAGCGATCCCCTCAACCGCAGGGGGGATGGGTAATTGGTGGTGGTGTGGTGAGAGAACGATGAGGGAATCAGGATGGTCCCCCCCCCCATAGGACTGTATGGGTCGGAGCTATGGATTGTATATCCTATGATAAGGAGAGGGGTGGTGGGAGTAAGCCATGTTTTGGTTAAGAAAACGACATCAGGAAACTTGGAGTGTTGGAGGTGGTAATGGTTTGGGTGTTTGTAGGAGAGGGAGTAGAGGTTTTCCCAGATATTTAGAAATCATCCCGTAGTCAATCAGGAATCTACATTTCAAACAATTCCCCTATATTCTGAAATCACACCATTTAATTTATACCCCTTAGCGTTTTCAGCGCAACTTGTGGTGAAATATTTCCCTTTCACAAACTGTTATCATTTATATTCCTAACCTCTAGTAAATTAATCCTTTACTATGGTCCGCAATGAAAGTAGAATCACAGACAATTTTAAATTGTATGTAATTACAAAGCTCAGGCATTCTATCTTGTGGTCACAATAATGCACACGGTACCTTTGATATGAAACATTTGTACTATATATCATAACCAAATGTT
>NQII01002007.1:213094-247617 GCA_002778355.1 Clitarchus hookeri | reverse complement strand
GGGGGGGGGGGGGCAATGGCTTGTACGCCCATGGACCAGTAGAAAAAAAAGTGCGTTGGCGATCTCATGCCGTTTGCCAACATAACAAAGTAAACTTTTGTAGTTGACTGTGTTGTAATGTCACTGGAGCAGAACACTACCCAGACAGACAAATACGATTTACTGTGCACACTGATTCATAATAACACAATTTACGTACCATGGAACCTACTTCGGCAAATAAGGCAACATTCTTTTGTTATACCATTCAGTTGCAGCTCTATCCTAGTCTACACCTCGATCTGTTGTTAGTTTCACGTGAGTGGGGTANTTTTGTTATACCATTCAGTTGCAGCTCTATCCTAGTCTACACCTCGATCTGTTGTTAGTTTCACGTGAGTGGGGTAAATGTTATTGTCTTCAGAGAAGTAACAGTCTGAATGTATCCTTCCACAGCTGTTCTGTCAAAGATAACATTTGTACACTAATATGCAGTAAATTTTCTCACCTTTTNTGAATGTATCCTTCCACAGCTGTTCTGTCAAAGATAACATTTGTACACTAATATGCAGTAAATTTTCTCACCTTTTTTTTTCATTTCATGGTCTGCACTGAAAGACTGATGTTAGCCAACTTCAGTTTAGTACTCAACATAGGATATCTTAGCTAGGTTGCCATTCCAACCAGTTTAGTTTTTGTAATGGCCAAGTAAGACTGTTGGGGATGAATCCATTTTATTTCATGGTTAAGGGGGGCGGACCTTTAGTTTAATGTCTTTCATGAGACGGCTTTGTTTTCATGGAACAGTGGAAAATTTTGCTTACACAGAAATAACATTCAAATTATAACTTGGAGATAAAAATAATATACAAGCCACAATGTTATTTTAAGTGTTGTAGAAGCTGTTATAATTGCCTTACCTTCAGTCTCCTACGTATTTTTTGCCATAAGAGTTGTTGCTCAAGTGTCGTAAAGAAAATCATTTTAATACATTCCTATTATAAAAATACAAAAGAACCAAATTAATTCAATTTCAGTAGCAATTATATTCAAAATTGTCTGCATAACGGAAAAAAAGAAATACATACATTGTAAATCNTTAATTCAATTTCAGTAGCAATTATATTCAAAATTGTCTGCATAACGGAAAAAAAGAAATACATACATTGTAAATCACCTCTATATAAAAACCCCTTTACAACAAATATTTTGTTATACGTAGGTTTTACCCATCACTGAACCTAAAGGTTATTCACAGTAAAGTGAAAACTTTTGAGATCCTAGTTACTTTTTCCTTTCAGCCATTTTTCAGCCTTTAACCTCCTTTTTTAAATAAATATTGTTATGCAAGTACTAGAGACAGTGTCTATATTCCGCTGCACTCTGAAGTAGGGATGTCAAACTTTATTCCACCATTCCTCGATACTCGCAATTCTTGAAAAATCGTATAATCGAGAATCAGAAGTCCAAGAATCAAAGCAATAAAAACCAATTACTATAAATACAAAACCTATCACCTCTCAAAAACAGTTTAAAATTACTTGATTTATGCCAGTAATTGAATCACACTCGTAAAATTACTTTGTGCGGGAAAACATGAGACGCGGAAACAATCTGAAAATAAAACTGTACTGGCTGTGATCAAATTCACCATTTAGTATATTAGTATTGTTTAGTAGCTTCAGTTCGGTCGCCATTTGGTAGTTTTGTATTTTAGCAAGTTTCGTTACACACTACGTACTAAAATACAAAGTACGCCATCATTTTGTCAACCAATTCAGGTCACATGAGCTTTTAGTGAACTAAAGTACCATTTCGAACACTGCATCACTTTTTGCATAACCTATATTTTTCTCATTCGTATAAAAAAGAATGTTTAAAAAACCTACCACACAGCGGATAATTTCAATGTCACCACGGCAAAGGACTTATATAAAGAACATAGCACTAATAATTTGCACGTGACAGAAACCAACTTTTTATTCCACTCGTGGAAAGTTCACTTTTGTGTCTTCTTGTGGCTTTGATATAACGTTTCTTCATTTGCAACATCGTGAATTACATACACATACTTCACTGTTTGCATTATGGCTTTGGAAGGAATGAGAAGAAATTATATTNTGTGAAGGAACGAAAAGAAATTATATTTGTACCGTTGTAATGTTTCCAAGAAATAAATTTTAAAAAATAGCATTATCGCTACGGGAACTAAGTTTCTAGACATCTTGTGGCTTTGGGACGACCGCCTGGCATTCTGCCATGTGGCAGCGCTGATAGTACTAAAGTAAATAAGCCATGCCATTTAAAAATCGAAACTGATTATTACAAGAAAAACATTTCCATCCAATCGTTTTAAAAAATGAGCAGTGCAAGTTAACTGTCTTACAAACAAAATGTCAAATACAGTGTCTGCAAAATGCCTTTATATGTAGAGGCAATAAGAGAGATTTTCTGTATTTACTAATGATTCATTCCCAATCTCGTCCTCTTCTCTTGGGAAAATTTATTTTCAACCCGCCCATAAAATTTCCTGGCTCAAAATTTCCAATCCTGCCTCGTGTTTTGTTTACGGTAAACACCAGCCTGTTTCAGTATTATCAATCTATAGTTATTATGCATCAGTTGCGTGTGACTAAAGATTCCTTTTGTTGTAAAATATAACGTGTTTTCACTGTGCTATTCCTGCAAACTTTTTAATAATTTCTTTTTTTTTTCTAAACATTTATCATGGCAAGTGAGGTTTGGATAGGAAATATTTTCAAATAAACTACGTGGATGAAATATATGTGTGTATATACATATATTTATATATGTACATAAATATATATATGTACATTTTCAATATTATCTCAAATGCCTCTTTTGAACTTTTTGGAATTTCATATGTATATGCTCCCACTGTTCAAGTGTTAAATTATTTAGGTTAGTAATAGGCCTACTACTAATGTAGACCTAGTTTAAATAATTAAATTTCGCACCCTCCCATACAGTAATTAGTAATGTAAAGCTGTAGTCTGTAACTAAAGGAATTGTGATTTTTGGAATTGAGAATCTATAGCGTGGTATCGACATTGAGAATCTAGGAAAAGTGGAATTGTTACATCCCTACTCTGAAGTTAACGTCTAAGCTACAATAAAATATATTTGACTTTTATTCCAAATGAGAAAGCTATCAAAAGTGCTCACTTTACCGTGAATAGCCTATATCAAGATGTTGCTATTGGACCCAGCCATGGGGGGGAAGCATGATGAAACACCCCAACAAGTGAGGTCGTCTTACTCAATTCACCAACCTATCAAACCCCAGTATAAGGGCAGAACTAAGTTGCAGGGAAATCCGTCCGTCCGTCCAATGCCACAACACAAATGCCATACGTGGGCACCACAACAAATTAGTTAAGCTCGGAAAAGTGTGCGAGGAAACCTTGGAAACTGACCCCTTGCCTACCACCTTCTCTCTCGAGAAACCACCACTAGCATCCTCTAGTCGACCGGAAACCCTGTCTCGCTTCAACCTTCCCACACCGGCACACACCACAGCAACTCTGCCTGAGCCATTCCCACGCACAACCACCCCACAAAAGCAAATCACATGTAATGAACTTGTCCAACCATAACCTCACTGCTGCCGAGAATAATATTTTACAAAAGTGTCCCTCCTCCCCCTCCAAGAAGTTTGACCACTGTAAAAGATGTCCTGAGCTTCATGTGCAGTCTCAGAGTCAAGCACTTTTTTTACAACCTCCCCATGCCAAGCCATAACAGTAGCTCCATTGATCCAGCCCCGACCAAGTTTGCACCCCCATCCACTTGGGACACTCCCCCCTTACAAGCCTCACTACCTAAAAATACCAACATAACCTCTTCAGAAAGAAATGCCACCAAAAATCTTCAAAACAACCCTGACATGATGATACTGCCGACCAACAAAGGCAGAACCGTAGTGATCCTCAACAAATCAGACCACTTCCTAGAAGCAGAAAGCCAACTCAAGGACACATCCACCCACAAACGTTCAAGAGAAGCCCCAACCACCAGATTATGCGACCATATCAATCAATTCCTTGTGTCCCAGGGCCCCTCCAAGACCTATCTGAGGCTTCAATTATAAACTGCTCACCCCAAATAAACCCACACCACCAGTTCTATACCCGCTTCCGAAGATACACAAGGAACAACGTCCACCCCCAGAGCGTTCCATTGTATCAGGGATTGGCAGCCCCACTGAGAGGATCCCAGCACTTGTCAATGCCCACCTTCAACCTTGGGTACAGCAGCTTTCATCAGATGTCAAGGACACTGGCCCCTTCCTTGAACGCTTGAGACACCTGGGCACCATTCCCCCAAGATGCATACATGGTCACCATAGATGTTACATCTCTCTATACCAACAACCCCTCGCTCGTCTGAACTGCCTGCCATAGAATATTACTTCAAGCAAAGACCCCCACACAGCAAACCTTCTACAGCATTTCTTGTTGAACTCGCTAGGTTAACCCTCTGCAACAACAACTTCAGATTTCAACATGCACACTACTTTCAGGTCAAAGGCACAGCGATGCGTATACGTATGGCCCCATCCTATGACAATCTCTTTATGGGCAGGTTATAAGAAAACTTCCTCAGTCGCCAACCAACCCAACCACACTGCTGGGTGTGTTTCATCGACATCTTCACGATATGGACTTCCAGTGAAAACGGCCTAATTCTTTTTCTGAACAATTAAAACGCACACAGTTCACTCAAGTTCACCTGGTCATACTCCAAAACACATACCATATTCCTGGATGTTAAACTCTCTCTCCACAATGGCACAATTCAAACTGCTGTACACACCAAACCCACTAGCAACCTCCAGTACTTACATTTCAACAGCTACCACCCATGCCATGCCATGCCATGCCATGCCATGCCATACCAAAAATATCCCCACCCTACAGTCTTGCCACAAGAGCCAAACATATCTGCTCCACCAACAGTGATCTCAACAAACAGTGTGAACAATTAGCCAGAGCATTCCTCGACAGGGGCTACCCCAGGCACCTCGTCCACAAACAGATTCCGCAAGCCATCTCAAATACCCAAGCCCAAACCAAGGTCAACCCCTGGTGGTCCCATATCATGAAGGCCGAAGTAAACTCAGAACCATTCTCCACTCTGGATACAAAATTCTGGCGTCTTCTTCACCACAAACACAACACCTGCTCTCCAAACCACCCACATCGGTCTCCAAAAGGCTACCTAACATTCACAACAAACTGGTTCATCAAAAGCTGCAGCCCACCATAAATGACGAGACTATCGCCCCCCAGAGGATCCCACCTCTGTAATAAATAGCCCAACACTGTGACTCCTGTGCCATCCACCAAGCCTCTACTTCTTTCAATGGCAGACTCACTAACCGTACTTACCACATCCAAAGCAACTACAACAGTGAAACAGAAAATCTGATTAATAAGCTACAGTGCCAACACTGTAATGCAGAATACATCGGCCTCTCCACCAACACACTCAGGCAGAGAATGAATGGCCACAGAGCAGACACTAAACAAGCCACAGCTGGTCGCATCCACTACCTACAAGACACACCAGTTGCAGCACATGCAGCATCACACAACAAGGATCTTGACTCCTGCTACAGAGTCCTAGCACCTTCAAGCAATAGCTCAGAACAGACGCTCTGAAATAGCTCACAGATTCATAACTAAATCCAGGCAGCCGCCAGGCCTCAATATAAGATAATCACAGTTCCAAACCACACTAGTTCGCCACCCGGCCGCTNCAAGAGAAGCCCCAACCACCAGATTATGCGACCATATCAATCAATTCCTTGTGTCCCAGGGCCCCTCCAAGACCTACCTGAGGCTTCAATTATAAACTGTTCACCCCAAATAAACCCACCACACCAGCTCTATACCTGCTTCCGAAGATGCACAAGGAACAACGGCCACTCCCAGAGCGTCCCATTGTGTCAGAGATTGGCAGCCACACAGAGGATTCCAGCACTTGTCAATGCCCACCTTCAACCTTGGGTACAGCAGCTTTCATCAGATGTCAAGGACACTGGCCACTTCCTTGAATGCTTGAGACACCCGGGCACCATTCCCCCAAGATGCATACATGGTCACCATAGATGTTACATCTCTCTATACCAAAACCTTCTCACTCGTCTGAACTGTCTTCCATAGAATATTACTTCAAGCAAAGACCCCCACACAGCAAACCTTCTACAGCATTTCTTGTTGAACTCGCCAGGTTAACCCTCTGCAACGACGACTTCAGATTTCAACATGCACACTACCTTCAGGTCAAAGGCACAGCGATGGGTATACGTGTGGCCCCATCCTATGACAATCGCTTTATGGGCAGGTTATAAGAAAACTTCCTCAGTCGCCAACCAACCCAACCACACTGCTGGGTGTGTTTCATCGANGGCAGGTTATAAGAAAACTTCCTCAGTCGCCAACCAACCCAACCACACTGCTGGGTGTGTTTCATCGACATCTTCATGATATGGACTTCCAGTGAAAACAGCCTAATTCTTTTTCTGAACAATTAAAATGCACACATTTCACTCAAGTTCACCTGGTCATACTCCAAAACACATACCATATTCCTGGATGTTAAACTCTCTCCCCACAATGGCACAATTCAAACTGCCGTACACACCAAACCCACTAGCAACCTCCAGTACTTACATTTCGTCAGCTACCACCCATGCCATGNCTTACATTTCGACAGCTACCACCCATGCCAAAAATATCCCCACCCTACAGTCTTGCCACAAGAGCCAAACATATCTGCTCCACCAACAATGATCTCAACAAACAGTGTGAACAAATAGGCGGGGCATTCCTCGACAGGGGCTACCCCAGGCACCTCGTCCACAAACAGATTCAGCAAGCCATCTCAAAAACGGAACACAAACCAATGTCAACAACTCTGATATACCCCTGGTGGTCCCATATCATAAAGGCCTAAGTAAACTCTGAACCATTCTCCACTCTGGGTACAAAATTCTGGCGTCTTCTTCACCACAAACCCAACACCTGCTCTCCAAACCACCCAGATTGGTCTCCAAAAGGCTACCTAACCTTCGCAACAAACTGGTTCGTCAAAAGCTGCAGCCCACCATAAATGACGAGACTATCGCCCCCCAGAGGATCCCACCTCTGTAATAAATAGCCCAACACTGTGACTCCTGTGCCATCCACCAAGCATCAACTTCTTTCAATGGCAGACTCACTAGCCATACATACTCCATCCAAGGCAACTACAACTGTGCAATAGAAAATCTGATTAATCAGCTAGAGTGCCAACACTGTAATGCAGAGTACATCGGCCTCACCACCAACACACTCGGGCAGAGAATGAATGGCCACAGAGCAGACACTAAACAAGCCACAGCTGGTCACATCCACAACCTACAAGACAAACCAGTGGCAGCACATGCAGCATCACACAACAAGGATCTTGACTCCTGCTACAGAGTCCTACCACCTTCAAGCAATAGCTCAGAACAGACGCTCTGAAATAGCTCACCGATTCATAACAAAATCCAGGCAGCCGCCAGGCCTCAATATAAGATAATCACAGTTCCAAACCACACTAGTTCGCCACCCGGCCGCTGAATTTACTACTAGCAGCGCCCTTCCACCACACTGCAGTGTCCTACAACTCACCGCCTAATGAAGCAGGCTTAGCCAACGAAATGCTGCGATCGTGACAGTGCAGCCGCGTGAAATGAGTCTTCCCCTCTCTCTCAGTCTGTGTGCGTGTCCGTGTCCGTGTAGGCGCACGCGCGCGCTTGCGTGTCCGTGTGCACCTGTCGACAAGTTCTACACTGTGAATACTTGGATTACAGTCCTTTCATATATTTTTGGTAGCCTAGCATCCTACTTGCAGCCTGTACATATTACCAGAGATATGGAATCAGAATGGACAAGGACCTGGTGTATCCAGTCGCAGGGTAATCTAAATAACACCAGCCATACCAACAACCTTTTACCCCTTTGTCCCCTTTTGAATGCGCTGCTTTGATGCATCCCACTGAGTAATCAGATTGCACTAGGAGGATGCTAATAATGCGCGAGGGGAGATTTTTTTTTATTTTATATTCTTTGTTTTTGTACTTTGTTCTGGAATGCACGCGGCTCTATTAAGGGTCCTGCCTGCCTGCATAGTTTCTCCTTTTTTGGTCGAGAAGCACGGGAGCTGTAAGGGTTACACTGGCACGCACTACAAGAACGCCATCGTCGCTACGTGCAGTGTTCTCGTAGTGCTGCGTATCTGTGGGACTTTCAGAGGTGACATTTTATTGATGATAAATTTGTAGCATAGTTCAATACAGACTCCTATCATAGTTAGACTCTTGTCTGGCAATTATGTTTTACGATATGGCAGTCTGAAAAAGCAGTTTTTTAACTATACGAGGTCTCCAAAATAATATTTACAGCATGCGCGGTAACTGAAGTACCATTCCATCCTCATCTGGGGTATGTCGTAGTTTTGTAGATAAACAACTGGGGGCACGTTTAATAGTTTCGTCAAAAAGCCAGGATTTCAAACAGACTACAACGCAGTTCAAGCGCCAGGCAGGCGGCTCCCTTAACGAACTTACCAACTAGTTTTCGAAACATCCAAATTTCATCAGCCAACTCAATCTTGACATTCTTCATTGAATACAGTACAGGAGCTTGAGATACACACACAAACAATAGCAGTTTGATTTACAACACTTTCATTTAAAGCAAAGGTCTTCCAACATATAATATCACAAACATCAATTTGGCGCAGATAATTTACAGCAACACCAGGATTATTATGAGCACGAAGATAAAAACAAATCTCCAAAATAGAACTATTAGGATTAACAGTCCTACCCTGAATAGCAAATTGTGCAAAAACGAAAGCATAACATAACTAACTCTCTTGAACACTGTTTTAAAGTTTTAAAGTTGTATTTTTAAACATTAACATTAGAAGTTTATTTACTTTCAGTTTGAGACAGTGTAAGGAATCTTATGTCAGTAAACTTAATTTCTTCATTTGTACATTGTTACTAGATTACTTCTGTTTTCTTTGTACACTAATGAAACCTGATGGAAACATTTGTAATTCTGCTTTTAAAAAAATTTACCACCACAATTTATTAACCGACTGGAATGTCACCTGTTGCAAGATAGTGAGAACCTTAAAACCATTCTGAATGCAAGCCATAGGCTTTATTTTCATCTCGTTTACACTTCAGAATTGTGTTTATAACATATATATAGTAAAATTCTCATTTTACAAAAATTTATATAAAAAAAAGTATAAAATCTTTAAAAAATAAATTTCAGGATTTAAAAATACACGTGTTTGCTAGCCCACAGCAATAACACACACAAGTTGTAATGTCGCTATCATAAACTGATATGCTGCAATATGAAAAAAAAATTGTGTAATTCTGTTGAAAAATACACCCTGCGTAAGGTAAGGGCACCCACCACCTGCCACTGTTCCTTGCATGGCAAGCCTCTCGCATTACACGATGCTAAAAAGTGATCTCTCATAACCCCCATCTCTTCACTCCCTCTTGAATTAACGCTCCAATCATGTGCACATAGCATCAAAAAGAGCCTTTCAACCCTAACAGCTGCCTTCCATCACACTGCAATGGTGGCTTTCAAGTTCGAACTGCATTCGGAACTGACTGCATCAATTGCAGACAGCCTGCTTATGTCATGTGTACTGGATTGCAATTTTTTTTTTAAGTTTTCAGATTTCTATTTTGTGCTTTTTACTTTCTGTGACACTGCAGTGACCAAGGTTACTGGCATAATTTAATTTTTTCATCTTGCAAAAATTAAAACATTTACATTTAAATATATTTTTTCTACAGATCTTGTAAATGATGCTGTTCGCAGGTGGTTATGCCTATAGGCTTGTATAAGTTATGAAAGGGGAATTAGTAGATATCATTTTTGTAAAGGGAAAGTAGATAATTTATTTACTTGTGAAATAACTAAGGCTGTTTGGTATCGCTATGCACTCCTTTTATATTAATTCAGAGATGTATGTTTATTGATATTTTTCATCTGTGGCATTTAGTTTGTTTTGTTGTGTAGGTAGGAAAAAATGTAAGGTTGGCACCAAGGAGGCGGCAGGAAATGAGGTCGTCGGTGGGACGGTACATCAGGCGAGTGGGCCAATCACGAGTTAGCTTGTTCGTCTGTGGGTACCCGGAGCCATGTTGTGGCCAACAGTAATCCTCAGGACATAGCACGGGCAGGTGGTTGTAGAAGTGGCCCGATGAAGTCTTATGTAATGTAAGCAGGCGGAACAATTCACTCCCGACGGCAGCGCACAGAATGTTTTATTAATAGTTTGGACTAACCTCAAGAAATTTAAACACGTAAATTAGTAAGATCGGCACGAGGCAGCATAAAGGCTTTTTACCTACGGACTCTTGCCAAAGCTCGTATGGTATCCACGTGCATGACCGGACATAATTTCCATCAGCACATGATACGTGCGTAGTTCCACTCCTGTGTGTTTACAATTTATGAAACAGAAAATAGTCAATAATGCTCGTGAGATCCCTTCCTTGCCCCTCAGCATGCTTGAATGTGCTTGACTTGCATGCAGTGATGGTCCCTGAATGCTTAGCAGAATTTTCCAGTGCAGTCAAAGTGGTTTCCTGCTAAAAGTTACTCTGCTCTCTGCTTAAACTTATATTATACACAGAAGGGTATGTATGGTCTCTTGTTGATGCCAAAAAAATAACTATAAAAATATTTGAATATTAAAATTAATAATGTATACATTTGCAATAAAACTACCCATTTTCCAGTGAGAAGCAATTGAAAATGGTTTTCACAGATACTGAAAGTTATGAGGCACTCAATGTTAAAATTATTTTTAAGTGNGTGAGAAGCAATTGAAAATGGTTTTCACAGATACTGAAAGTTATGAGGCACTCAATGTTAAAATTATTTTTAAGTGGCAATGTGAGTCGTATTTACCTTTGTACAGTATCGTTTAATTTAGAAAACATCTGCCTATTGAATGAAATAAATATTTTATTCGAAAACCACATTTTTGCACAGAGATANAGTTTAATTTAGAAAACATCTGCCTATTGAATGAAATAAATATTTTATTCGAAAACCACATTTTTGCACAGAGATAATGAAGCAGAGTTCATGCAGACAAAATACTTTTATCTTAATTCTGGAAGTAAGTCTGTCCTTATTTTACAAAGTCATTTGCAGGAACCATGACACTTCGTAAAATCAGGGCCGTACTGTATATTAATGTCGCAAATTTCCCCTATTGTTTTAGTAGTACAAAGTACAAGGAAAACCAATGGGGCGGAAATGAATGCTCGAAACATTAACTGAAATCAACAGTGTAAGTGGAAATAATAGATAAACGCACATTTTTGTGTAAATTTGCCAGAGTTACATTTATAACTAATTTCTCATACAGTTAATATTGTATATACTTAAGTGTGGCGCAAGATATTACACTAATGGAAAATTATGACCGCATGCAACGAAGCAGAATTAAAACCACCATTGTTTATGTTGATACTATGTTTATTACAATACTTGACTCAATATTATCATGAGCTGAATACACATAAGCATCAATCATAAAATTTGTAAACATTGGCATAGAACTACATACACAGTGTTGCAGTTTGCTAAAACAAAACAAAAAAAAAAAAAAAAAATTCCATGCTCCATACAGTTAAGGTGGGACATTTAACATTTCCTGACATGAAAATGACAACTTAAATTAGAACCTAAGCACAAGGCAAACGTTAGGTATCACAGAGCAAGTATGGCAAATGTGGGATCACCCACTTACAACACCTGACAATCTAGTGACCATTTCTTTTACATCAGTCACACAAAACTTAACCATCAGGAAAATGTTCAAGTGCACTATGCTTTGGATATTTCATTTTTACGCAAAACAAAATTCTGTTTATGACGCACGCATTGTGCAGCCACGGTTTCTAACCAAGCTGGAAACAAAACATGGTATCAGTATAAATATTTAGAAAAATTATATCAACAGAGTTACAGGATCAATAACAAATATAAGTAATGAAGGAAAAAAGAACAGCCAAACACTCAATTTTTATTTTGCTATTTCCACTGGATTAGGTGAAAGTTTGCAAAATGGGACAAAATGTAAAAAGTAGAAAATTTATCATCTGAGCACTTCACGCACAACTGAAGAAAACTTGTGCACTAAGTATGCGTAAAGTGACTGTCGGACACAAGTCCTGTTGTATTTAAACTGTGTAAATTGTTATGATAAAATTTAACATTTATATACTTGGTTTGATTAAACAGTCACTAGTATTACGGTTACAGGTCATTGTTATTCTGCAAGCAGAAGTCCACAATGAGTTCCCATTTACAAACCCCGCACGCACATCAACGTTCGACTCCGCAGTGCATTCAAACTACAGCATAGTAACAAACCCATTTAATTTTTCTACAAAAAAAATATCCAAAACAATTGCACAACTTAAAACTCACTGCAGAAACATGAAACTAGGATAAATTAATGAATGTGCAATGTAGTTACAATGAATGTACACAGACCTATTACACTATACACTACAATACAAATAAAACTACCAACACATTACTTGAACACAAACAACTTAGGAGATCAATTCAAACATTAAAAAAAACTAATAGTTGCAGTGTCTTCTAGCAAGCTATGCCAACTAAAACGAAATACAATACACACTAATTAAACTGGAAGAGAAAATAAAGGAAATCTTTATTCATCCTCGACATTTCAGCTCCGGAGACCAAGTTAAATTTCATAACTCTGTCACATGCTCAACAATAAAATCACACTCTAAACTTAATCAAGCACGCTCGGGTAAATTATACACTTCATGTAGATGTCCCAAATGAACTTATCTGCTTGGCGACATTAAAATAATTCATTTCAACATTTTCACTAAATATTTAAATCATTTTGTAGACCATATCGATCACAATCAAATAAATTATTATTAAATAACACATGTGTGTAATGAATGGAAATGAAGGCGTTTAGCATCTGAATAGCTAACAAAGCAATATATCTACATCAAACATCAATGATAAAAAACATTTTATGATTACAATGTTCTCTTTGGTCTCAACTCAAGTTCACAACATAAACAGACCAAGAAAGTATTTACTACACATACACAAAGGAACAACAAATAAATGAACGAAAGGGGNGTTCACAACATAAACAGACCAAGAAAGTATTTACTACACATACACAAAGGAACAACAAATAAATGAACGAAAGGGGAATTTCTTTTTTCTTCAAACATTTTAAGGAGACTGATATTCCCACCAAAAATCAATGGACTGACTAAACTTTGGCTAGTGTGCTGAGGTAGGTACTGGGCTTCTGTAGAACCAACTTTCGTCNAAAAATCAATGGACTGACTAAACTTTGGCTAGTGTGCTGAGGTAGGTACTGGGCTTCTGTAGAACCAACTTTCGTCTAAACAAATCACAGAAACTAGGCAGAAGCAGTTAAAACAGTACGAATTCAGGAAGCAAAACTAACATTCTCATGATTTAAAAAACACTGTCACTAAAATATTTTACCCTCCTTAAAATTCATAACTGTACGCACTAACAGTAAAATGTCTGCAAGCATCGGCTGGAATTTTCATCCCAACAGGAGAGAATACAAATTTCTTCAAGCAGGCGAGTGGTACTAGAAAACATGTTTGTTGGTCTTCCCCCTGCACGAGACTGTACAATAAATTAAAACATAAAGTGCAAGAATGCAAAGGTCAGCATCCAAAACTTCAACTCTTATAAGAATTTATTTGAACACTCAGTGTTTTAACTGACATTTTCTCTTGGTGGGTGAAAACTTAAATCCACATCTTCAAAATCAGGATTAATGTCTTCTTGGTAGCAATAAAAAATCACTTTCATTTTTAGTTCCTCACAACTACTGGCAAAGAGGAAAAACAGCTACTTCACTTTCTCCTTACGTTTACACTTGAAAATGCTCAAGTTTTACGAAGGGGGANCGCTTTCCGAGATAGTAACTCCACCTTTCTTGCGACAACAAGTTCCTGCGTCATTTCTATAACATTAAGAATACTTTCTGAGGTACGAAAGAAAACTGCAGTCAATCCCTGACATGGTAAAAAAAAAAAAAAGTCTCATGCTGCAGTGACTGTACGCGAGGGCAGCGTCTTCTCGTTCAGACGCTTCACGACGAGCCTGTAGCATGCTGTGCACTTGCCGTGCTACTCTGCTTTCAGCTCTGCTTCACGCGCTTTCGTGGCGGCCCGATGGGCGGGATCTGCTGGGTCGCGAGGGCGCGAAACGCCTCCGCTATCAGATGTGGGTGGGACTGCACCATCGACTTGAAGCCCGCCGTTTCCATTACGTCCGTGGCGTGCCTGTAACCACAACCACACCTGCAATAACATTCACGACCTTTCAACTGCCTCGCATTCCCACTTTCCTACCTCGCTGAGATTCCCTACACACCATTACTTACTGGCAGTCGCTCTTATCGCTAATATCAGATAAAACAGTTCCACTGTTTATATGTATGCAGAGACCAGAGTGAACACAAATCAACTGTTCTTTACATGCTTCAAACATACCAATCTTCGTGCAAATGTTCTGATACAAATGGCATTTCAAACTATGCCAATGAAATTATACAACTCATTCCACCCAGTATACAACAAACTTAAAAATTTATAAACTACGGTAAGTGAACAAACCAACCGGTGCACCAAAAATACTATCAATATNTATACAACAAACTTAAAAATTTATAAACTACGGTAAGTGAACAAACCAACCGGTGCACCAAAAATACTATCAATATGAAACAATTGTTTAAAAATTGTGTACCCATTTATTAGGCTAAACTGGTACATAATTTTTATTATTTATATATTATTGATATAATTGTCTGTTTTTGTGTGGCAATTATAAATAACAATAGGATCATCATATAGTATGAAGTTTAAATCTCTTGCCTAAATGTTAGCAGTCTCAAGTTAAATGCAAATATTGAGATATCATAGTTGTGTGAATTTGATACAAATAATACAACTTTGGTGTGGGAAATGTTAACATCTCGTAAACTACAAAAATTGTTGCGACTAGTATTCTGCACAAACGACAATACAAACAAGGAATGAGAAGACGCTGTATAATTAATAGTAGAGGCCGTTAATCTAACTGCTTCTCTGAACCATTGATAATTATGCAAGATAAGATAATAAAATTATGACAAAGCACCTAACTAACTAATAACTCTTGCTCACTGAGTAGAGGAAAAACCTGTGCGATGCATTAAGTAAATGTGCATTATCACAACAATTATTCTCAGGACAGTTCTGGAAAAGCCTATGTCAAAAGCAGGGCTAAACCAGTAACCATTTCAGATATCAAAAACCAGCTGGAACTCAGAATATTGGAACCACCCGAACATAACATATTTTTTTTAGCGATGCTGAGCACAAATGAGTTCTTTTTCATTTTTTGTTTTCCCATTAGTGTTGAGTTGTTTGTATTAATTAAAATGTGTGTATTTATTTTTTTTTAAAAAGACCGGAATTTCTCATTCTTTGCATCACTTCAACTATCAAATTTATAAAGAAACTTAACTTATAACCTACAAAGCACTCGCTACAAGTAAAACACCCAGAACCATTTTGATATTTCAACATCCACAACAGCCTTAAGAAAGTGAAGCATAACATCAACAGGGTCTAAAGTACTGGCATAGTGTGACGGTAACCTAGTCGTAATGTGGCGTGATGATTAAATATTGGTTATCAAAATGCTAGTTGCAAAATATCTTACAAAAATAATTACTTCTCGTACATGTTTTTTTTAAGGTTTCTAATTACCGCTCTAAAAAAAATAATTAAAAATTCAACAACAATATTTTTTTTAAAATGGAATGGAGGTGCTGCTATCTGTTGGCAGTCCAATGTTCTCAGTCTTGTCTGTTTCTGTAACTACACTTAATGGTTACGTCAAGCTGAATTTGAATTAATCCAGTGCATAAACAAGATTTAATTTTAAGGTGGAAAATAATTTGGCATTAATCAGTAATGTGGTACGTGGAATTTCTTTACAGTTAACACCAGCAATAAAAATAAGGCAATATGCAATAATATTTGCAACAGCAGTAAAATTGTGTTACAATGCGCTTCACATAAACCTATCTTTCTCGTCAACGTACAATTTTCAATCCCTGCCCAAATACGTTATGTCAACTATGTAAAAACATTTCACTTTGACATACAAAATTTACGTTAACATTCAGTATAATGAAGATTATTAACAGTCTTCGAAAATGGGATTAATTAAGTCCATACATAAACTTTATACTAGGAATTANAGTATAATGAAGATTATTAACAGTCTTCGAAAATGGGATTAATTAAGTCCATACATAAACTTTATACTAGGAATTAGATTTTTTTTTTTAACCATTTCCAACCTAGATCTGGTTTTTTTTACCAATATGACATGTAAAAAATCACACAGATTGCAGAATCAAGTTCAACATATTGTTTACGTATATGCTGCAAACAATTTATTGTTGGTGTCAACTCGCAAAGCTGCCTATCCTGGTGTCGACCTAGAGTAACTGAGCTGACATGAAGCACCAACTTAAATTTTTTCGTACATACAAACATGAATGTATGAATGGGAAGCTGGATAAATGTTTCAGTACCGCATCTTATAACATGCAGTAAAATCAAGTTTTCCAAATAAAACGGTACCTTTGAAGTGTAAACTTCATCCCCCTTTGTCATCAAAAATGTTTTAACTTTGAGCAGAAGTGTTCTACCTTGTGCAATGTCCATTTTCAAGTGATTCGTGCGGCAAAAATAAAAAAAAATTGTAACTGAAATCTTTATGTGATTAAAGATAAACGTCTTATGTATAAAATTTCTTCAGTGTTATTCGTTAAGGATAAGTGGTGTGGTTTGTTCCAAAGGAATCTCCACCATTAGGTATAAGCAGTGTATTATTTGCAAACCACACATTACATTGCATTTGCAGGATGCGATTTGTGCATTTTCGTATTTTAACAAAAATGCAGTTCTATCCTTGCTTTTGTGCCATAAATTCATGAAGCCCACGTTGTAAAAGGTTTAAAAATAATACTTTCAGTATAAAGTCCTTTAATTACNAAGATAAACGTCTTATGTATAAAATTTCTTCAGTGTTATTCGTTAAGGATAAGTGGTGTGGTTTGTTCCAAAGGAAACTCCACCATTAGGTATAAGTAGTGTATTATTTGCAAACCACACATTACATTGCATTTGCAGGATGCAATTTGTGCATTTTCGTATTTTAACAAAAATGCAGTTCTATCCTTGCTTTTGTGCCATAAATTCATGAAGCCCACGTTGTAAAAGGTTTAAAAATAATACTTTCAGTATAAAGTCCTTTAATTACCAAGTATGAAAGGTTAGGCTTTATTCGTGTACATTACGACGAGATTTTACTGTGCCTCGTATTTCAGTGCAGGAATCAGAGTCTGCCTTACTCCCCTTCTAATTTGATTACACATTAACATTACCATTACCTCATCCACTAGCCTTACAAATAACACAGGAAACCACTGGTGTGTTCCTGTATAAGCAAAAAAACTCTAATATCCTGCACTGTTTTCATATACAAGAGAGGTGCATTCAGAATCTGAACAATTCATGGTTCAGTTTTATTGAATTTAATTTACGCAGAAACACTCCCTGTAGGGGTGCAGTGCCAACATAGAAACACTACAAGTAGAACTGGGCCGATCACCCCTTTTGCTGATTACGCTGAAGTTGATCATTTTTTTTTTACCGATCTTGCCAATCTTCTGAGCTGATTAAATCTTTTTCAGTAAACCTGATCACTGTTTCACTATACAGCATTATTTTGCTGTTTTGCGCGCTCAATACTTCTTTTCAATGTAATGTAGATGGATGAGTTTACATAGACAGTCAGCAGTGAACAATTGAAAAGCATATTATTGTTGGTTCAGAATATATAAGTTTGCTGTTGTGTCACTCAAGACCTACTTTAATAGCTTTATACGTATTAAGTTTCGAAGAAAATGAGACTTCTAAAACTTAAGAAGATTAATGACTTAGGTATTTACTAGTGATGTCAAATTCGATTCCTCGATTCTTGAAGAATCGTGGAATCGAGAATCCGAAGACCAAGCATCGAAGCATTAAAAACCAATTACTACAAACAGATAACCTATCACCTCTCCAAAACTGTTTAAAATTACTTGATTTATGCCAATAATTGAATCACTCTTGGAAAATTATTGTGTGTGAAAAATTAGATGCGGAAATAATCTGAAAATAAAACGACTCTGGCCGTGTTCGAATTCACCATTTAATATATTAGTATTTAGGAGCTTCAGTTCGGTCGCCGTCAACAATCACTTATTTAAAGATGGTCGTGATTTGTTAGTTTAGTATTTTAACAAGTTTTGTTACATACTAAAAATTAAATAAATACTAATGTACCAAGTACGTCATTATTTTGTCGACTAATTCAAGTCGCGTGACCTTTCAGTAAACTAAAAGTGCTAATTCGAACACAGCCTCACTTTTTGCGTGACCTATACTTTACACGCTCAAATAAAAAAGTGCTTAAAAACCTACCACATAGCAGATGATTGCAACGTTTCTACAGCAAAGGATTTATATAAAGAACATAGCAATTTATTAATTTGCACGCAACAGAAACTAACTTTTTATTCCACTCGTGGAACATTCACATTTGCACTGCGCCACTTGTGGCTTTGATATGACGTTTCTTTGTTCACTACGTCATAAATTACGTGTGCACACTTCACTGTTTGCGTTATGACTTGGTAAGGAACAAGAAGAAATTATATTTGTACCGTTGTAATATTTCCGAGAAAAAAAAGTGTTATCGTAAAAGGAAACTTAAGTTTCTCGACATGTTACGGTTTTGGAACGACCATCTGGCGTATGCCATGATTGTTTATTAGTCTACTAGCATGTTGGCTTAATATGGCGGCAGCGCTGATAGTATAGAAGCAAACAAACCTCGCCATTCAAAAAACAAACCGCATACGTTTGATTATAACAAGAACAATATTTCCATACAATGGTTTTAAAAAATGAGCAGTGTAATTTATCTGTCTTCCAAATAAAACGTTTGCGAAATGCCTTTACATGTAGAGGCAATAATGGAGATTTCTCGTCCTTTTCCCGAGGGAAAATTTATTTTCAGTCCCACCCGAAATTTTTCTTGCTCAAATCTCAATCCCGCCTTGCTATGTTTTGTTTATGGTAAACAACAGCCTGTTATAGTACTATGAATCTACGTCCTGCAATTATTGTGCCTATCAGTTGCATGTAATGAAAGTATATATATATATTTCTAACTTAATTGTTTTCACTGTGCTATTCTTGGAAATATTTTAATAATTTAATGCATTTGTGAACATTTATCATGGCAAGTGAGGTTTGGAATTATTTTAGAATAAACTGCATGGACGAAAGTTTTGCGGTATGCTAGTCATTTTACAGAAAAATCTACGAGTTTCAAATTGATCTTAGTGTGATAAGCATGTGTTACTTCGTTATTTGGTAAGATGTAGGTTTTCAATGCCTGTTTATATTATCTCATATGCCTCTTGAACTTTTTGGATTTTCATATGGATATGCTCCCACTGTTCAAGTGTTATATTATTTATATTAGTAATACTCCTAATGTAGGCCTAGTTTAAATAATTAAATTTCACACCCTACTATACGGTATTTAGTTCTGTAAAGTAATTGTCTGTAACTAAAGGAATCGCGATTTTTGGAATTGAGAATAGAGAGTGGTATCATCTGCATCGAGATTGAGAAAAAGTGGAATCGTTACATCACTAGTATTTACACTTACGATTTGCACCTAAATGTTATGGGGACTAATTGCTAGGGCCTAGCAATTCCCGTGAAACATAAAATAATGGTAAATAATGCGAAATTGCATTTATTAGCAAAATTCTTTAATAATTTCCATATTCACGCTACAACAAAATTATTCATTTAAATGTATCCAAAACTACAATGCTGAGCTTCTTTTTACCATAAAAACTATTACAAACATTTAAATTTACAATTTTCCATGTTTTTTACAGCATTCTCTTTCTTACTTCACATAGACACTGTTACCAATGCAAACTATTTCCATTAATATTGTGTTGATACTCCACAAGCGTGAAGGTTTGCAAACAAGAATTATCCATAAGCTGATGCTAGCAAAGTCTAAAGATTATCGCTCTACATACAATTTGATATATTGACCCGAATCACTCACTCTGCGAAAGCACGCGTTTACGGCAGAATCAAGGCTAGCCTACCTTTAATTATTTTTAAACAAACTATTCTAACCAAAAATTTTGGTTATATTTTGAAGATAAATATATAAATTTAACACAGCTAAATGTTTTTTTTACGTAAATGTAATAATTATGCACTATATATAGACTTTACTTATCTTACGTACTTGGTGGTTAGGTTCTTGATAATTATGCAAGAATAGTAATTTTCGTATGCTGCTTACATAGCAAAATCTGTTTGCAATGCCAAAATTAGTATTGGTTTTTAATTGTTCAGAGAGTTTGAAAGCGAAGGCTACTACGTGTTTTCATAAACTGAACAGAGTGCAAGTACTGCAATGTAAACACTGCCTTGCCGTAAAAAAAATTAAAAAACCGCTGCTTTGGTAGCAAATTCATGTAAACTGAGAGGTTTCTAACTTGACAGCTATATGGTTAGAAATTTTGTGGAAACATTTGTACTACGCAAGGAGCATTTTTATCATCAAAATCTCTTCTCACTTTTCGTAGTTAGGTTGTCAATTTGTGCGAGTAATATTTAACAGTTGAAAAGGCATTTTGTCAGTTTTTACTGTTATTTTAATTAACCTCAGTTTTATTAATTTCCTTCTCATTCGTTAAGGAACACACACTATACTAATAGGTGGATGGCAAACTGCCTTGGGGAAAAAAAAAAAAAGATAGATCACACAAAATTGACTGACTGTAACCATGACTGTTACATGACAAGTTAAATATTTTTAAAAGTTTGCACTGAAATAATGCAATTATTAAAATTAATGAACAAGTTCCAGTTAGGTTTGGTTGAATTTGTTAAAGAAACAACAAATTCACATTCTAATAAAATGTAAATTTTTTGCTATAAAATTTGACAAAATAAAAATATGTGACGGAAAAAAAAATATCAAACAGGAAAAAAATTATTGAAACATTATTTTTTTTACCATAAAAGTGAGGCTCTACCGATTGGTAATTAAATTTATTTAACATAATCTCAAGCATTATAACCTCACATTCTAATGTAAATTAAATAACTTTTACTTAAAAGAATGGATGTGTATGGTAAACTACTACATTAACACTTCTACATGCCTTGCAATGATTAATCCATATTATATATTTATGTATATAGGTATATAATTCGCAGCCCCACACAACCTTACTTTGCGGCAATTGTACCACTTGTGCGATTACAGCTTTCCTACAAAGATGATCTGGTGGCACGTACTTTTGCCCTTTACTAAGGGACTCACTAATTTACACTCAAATGCATTAAAATGCAAGGTTTATATGGGCACAACCTGCATTGGTTTCTAAATTAGTTCTCTCAGTTTGCGCATTTTCTCACACCACAATGACACCACATTATCTTAATTCCTTCAGTCCACTTTAATGAGGTTCAATTGTTCAGACCACAATTTTGAGGGTTGAGCAGTTAGGCCCAGCACACGCATAGTTACAAATTCTTGAAAACAAACATTAAATGAAATGATAATCGCAACAGATTGTTACAAAATTAGGATTATATGTACACTTAAATTGTTAATGTGCAAGAATTTGTGTAGCAACATTAGAAACCAAAGTTAAACTGGCTGTGTAACGCAAAACAAATATAAGTGGGTATGCTCTCATTAACGTACCGTCGTAACAGAATGCTGTACTGCATGGCAAAAAAAAAATTTTTGTGTACTGCACCTACGGACTGTACATCAGCCATGTTTGTTTATCAAACGTGTGCCGTCGACTACTAGCACCATTACTTCAAACTCAATTTATTTAACAGTATTTACACGCTGCCACATTTCAAAACATGTTTTCTGAGTGGCGAGATGTAAATTTACGATTGCAAAACAAAATTTTCATCCCTGAAAGGGTGGTATACGATATTGACGAGTTGTGATTCTGCCATCTTGTCATTTATAGCATGTGTTTATAACAAATGGAAAAATAAACAACACTTGTAGTTTGTAAGCGTTGCTCTGTTATTGTAGTTTTATGATTTTCCTTGTATGTGCTATGATTTTATACTTCCACTAATCTGTTTTGATGATCAGTGAAATTTTTCTTATCCTGATAATCTGCAAAAATCCATTTATTGGCTGATTATCGTGACCGGTGATCGGCATCGGCCCAGCGCTAATTGCAAGTACCAAATAGCAATTCTCCTTAATCTAAGAATAGAGACAAGATTGTATGATTAAGAGCAAAATCCACCTGTAAAATTGAGAATTGTGTATACTAAGTAGAAAATATTTAAAATTTTCAGGTTTTCCCCTCATACTAGAAAACAAGGAGGAACGGAAAATTCAATTCCACGTTTGTCAAATTTAAGGTGAGCATCCACTATTGTACAGGTGTCTAAAGCCGATATTACACGATACCTTCTGCCGTACACGGTCTTGTATAAGCTTATACAAGGCCTGGTTCATGAGCCGGTATACCAGTTGCAATATGAGCAGCCATGGGAGATTCTTATTAGACGACAGAAGTTTGGGTACTAGCATTTGACACACTCTGTAGGTGCAGTGAGTGGTTTGTAGTAAATATGAACCCCATTCGTAGAACTACTAACAGTCCGTAACTTGCGTAGGCCTATAAAAAAATAGCTAGCACATCTTAATATTTCTATATTACTGTTCGCCTTTTACATGAATTTATTGCCCACTAGTAGAGTTACATTCATTCTCTTGAAAATCATGTGAAGTCGCTAGAGTACGAGAGTGTTATTTTTAATTTTGACAAACATTACCAACTGTTTGCAAAATATAGTTTTTATTTACATACAAAGCTATTAACAGCATGTAACATTTAATGATGAAAAAATTAGGGTCCGATGGAGTTTCGAACTCACGACCAAAAGTTACTTGTTCTGACGGGCACCGCGACTTTACCACTGCGCTACCAGTTCACACGATATATTCTGTTCATGTACTGTAGACAAGTCAACCACTAATTCATTTTTTTTACAGAGTGGGTATTGTTTTAAGCATTTAGAACACTTTTAAATAGTAATTAATAGTAGTCATTGCCAACATTATTTGTTGTCACATTTAAAATCTAGAATTTCAACCTCATGGATGTATAATCAAGATGGAGGCATCCTTTTTGGTTTCTTCATCAACTCGTTTCAAGCAGTAGCCACGGGGAGCGCCCTACGCTCTGAAACTGCGATGTGATTGGCCAGGTATGAAACCTGGTATTGAACCTGCCACGAAAAATAGGACATGTCCTATTACCAAACCTGCTATGAAATCTGGCCGTACAAGATGGGAAACGGCATGACGGGTGCTACACTAGCCCGTATAACTGCCGCTATGGCGAACCTTGCACAAGCTTTTACGGAATCTGGTATCGTGTAATATCGCCTTAAGAGCGACAAATTTTGAAAAACAAAAATGAAAGTAATTTGCATGGAAAACCTAGTATGTAAAATCGAATTCAAATGACACTGTGAGGAAAGTTAATATTAATCGTGAAAATTACATTATCTTCAAGGGGAAAAGAAGTATTAAAAACTAAATTAGTGATTTTTTTTATATGTTCCAATGGCTCATGTTCTTTAGTTCAAAGACGACACTCTCTCATCTTTTCATATAAACAATCATTTGTAAATTTGTTTTATCGTCGCATTAAACGTATACAAATAAAGCCATACAATCTTGTCCCTAGTTGTGAAACACAGTGATTACAAACACGTAAGAGCACTTTTGTCCACACAAATTAAGAAATTCTATAAAATGCCATTCAAGACTCCAGAAGAAAACTTTATCCTCCAAGTGCACACAAACCCAAGAAAGAGTAATTTTGTAATCACTGTGTGCTGTGAACTAGACACTAAGCTATATCAGACAACATTGGGGCAACACACACTCCATAGAACTGGAAATTGGTGCCTTTACTGACGTGTTGATGAAGTCGATGGCCTGGGCCTTCAACTGGTCGGCACTGTGAAGGTCTGCCAGGATCAGAATGTCTGCCGCGTTCTCGATGGACAGGTTTGTGCAGAGGGCTTCTTCGCACATCACTTTTAACCTTTCCAGCGCATACTGCAAACACACAACACAAACCCCTCAACTACTATGCAACTCGCAACTAAAATTACAAAATAATATTTCATGTGAAAATGCGCGGAATAACCAGGATTAAGCTGAGAAATTTACTCCAACCCATAAAGTACTGCTCGTAAGGGTTACTCTACTAATTTCACTAAGTAAAGTTCTTCTGATTACATGCCTAACAGTAAACATGGCAGAATCAGACCTGGTAACTTTGTGCATTTGTACATTTTTATGAAAAGTAATCGACCTCAGCAAAAATTTGCAAAATAAAAAGCCAAATCTTGCCATATTCTTGCAGAAAACTTGATGTTACAAACTACAACAATAGCACTAGCAGTACACAATTGGAACATACTGTATTATTTTTACACTTCACTAAGTTAATTCCACGATTCCTTAATAACTTTGATTTTAAGATAGCAGAACTGAAAATAGAGAGGATAAGTATTGACATTGCAAATAACATCCAGAGTTCCAGTGCTGTCTGCTTTTGACAGATTGAAACCGGTGGAAATGAAGGGACTGTGCCAACTGCTCTTCAAACTATTTTCAGAAATGCGTGGCCACGTCTAGGCCTACCAGGGGCATACGATCTGCCTGGAACTACACACCACACCAGAGGCTCGTACGTTTAACTTACTACATAGTAATATTAGTAAGAAAGTACCAAGTAAAAGATATCTAATAACAAGTTCTAATATTTTCTGTTTTATGATTTTGGATTCATTATGTAATAATATAAGTATGTCAAATAATATTAAAAATAGAAAAAATACAATTATGTTAAGCTTTGGTAAAATTTTTATGTTCTGTTTAGTTGCTAATGGTAGGGAGCTTGGAGGTTTAAATTTATCACGAGTTTTCTTTCTCGTATCATTTCATCATGCCACCCACAACAGTAGGAAAAACATTAAGAGCACAGAGAAATAAAATGTCTGTATTGCATAAAAATTAAAAACAGGCAAATCTATGGTCATGTCATATGAGGAATATCAAACATGTAATATTTCAAAACAACTCAGTTGCCAACCAAGAAACAAAGTTTACTTTTAAATTACAGCCTTATTAAAAAAATGTACAAGTTTTTACTAACATTATCAGTTATTAGTACTGTTATGCAGCAATAACTAGCATTATTTACTTTTAATAGTAATTTCCCTCATATTTTGGATTTGTACAATTAAACGCGCATAATTGTTATGAAACACCATTATACAACTCTCAAGTTAAAATGCTACTATGTTAGCCTGTACTGCATTATGCTACAGGCCCCAGGCGACCCAGAAATACATTACAAGTACATTTTTTCTGTATTAAAATAACAATAATGTGTAATTATGTGATAAATACCAATAAAAATTGGAAAGCGATAACACAACACAATAAAATAGTAAGTTAATACATAATACAAGTGTATGCATAACTGTAACTATCAGACGTTAAAAAAAAATTATGTTTACTATACATATGTGGCCAATTTGTCTTTCAAGCTTGATAAATGAAAAGTACTTGTGTACACTTTTCGTAAACACAAATCACCATAACCATGGGGGAAAAAATGTAGTTTTTTTGTATCCATTTACAGACAGAAGCAGGTGGGTGGGTGGGTGGCCTGTTACACCAACGACTGGGCCAACAGATGCCAGTTACAAGGTCAGTCACTGTATTATCATTTTTATCAGTGAACTTTGGTAACAGCTAACTACTTTTACCATAAAATATCAAACAAACTGGCACAATTAGTAATATTTTCACGTATTTTGCAATATTAGAAAAGCAACGAACCTTGTCGGCTGCCGCTAACAGATCATCTGCCATTTTGTCCAGGTTAGGTGCCTTGCCGGTGTAAATGAATCTAAGCATTTCCCGTAATACTTCGTGGTCGACATCCGTTATCTCCACCCTATTGTGCTTCCTTTCTTCCATCTCGTGCTCGAACATGGCTGCGAACACCGGACTTCGAGCTGAAAGAAGACAACAGACGTCAGCAACTGCAGCCTTGCGCAGATTTAATTCATTATAACAAATGTTGCAACTCGTGTACATTTGGATAAAACAAATGCCGCAAACCCCCAACTATCAGCTCTGTACACTACTCTTATATTCACCAATATGATGAAATGCTGGGGAAGGAAGAAGGGAAATGTTTGGCAAAGGGTAAAGCACAATTGGCACTACATTTAAATTTGTTTCAAATTATGAAAGGCAGGGTAATGGGAACTGTGAGTGAGGGGTGTTGGTCACACTGCTTCTAGTTTCCCCTACATAATATGCTTACATTCTCTTACAAAAGCTCCTAAGGAACACAATATAAGAATAACTACCTACACAACACAGCCGGTACGTATCGACATTTCGTCCTGTTATGGTAATTACAAAATGCAAGTTTACATCGCAGATATTTCAGCATTCATCCTATAGATGCACAGGCTTTTACTTTCTCACAATGTACCAATAACTGGAAACCCGAAGTTTCTCTTGCAACACGGCAAGCGAGTATGAAAGCCACCATTACAACAAAGCACCATTTAATGGCAGTTGACAAGTTAACTACATAACTTGTAAAAACACTCTCCAAGAAATATTTGACACATTGGTGCAAACAATTTGTAAATTTTACTACTTTCGGACTGCTTTGAATACCATGAGTTTACATTATTTGTTCTATTTCTTATTAAAATTAAAAATTAAAACATACTGGAGTGTGTGTAACCCAATTTTTGTGCCACAGCCCTCAGTAAATCTCCACAGTTTATTGAAGTATTACTTGACTTATCTGCGAGAGCAGAGAACACGTGTTGCAACAGTTGAGAAGATAAGACCTGGTTGACACATCACATGCAAGGTCTCTCGCAAGGCCAGTGGATTACAATGAGACTGTACATGACAATCGTTACTCTTCAATTGCAGAAAGCTGAAAACCATTCTTCCCTTAGCAAGCAACACAACGTCAAATTTGCATAAAACTGAAATTATATTTTTTAATGGAGCCACCTTTTGTCAGCAATTCCCACTTGCCCAAAAGTAGCAAAATAATGCTGTATGTAATGCACATGGCAAACTTTTCTTAGGGTGATGAGCGGGCGTGAAGCTAAAGTTTGCTTCTGATGGGTATGAATACAAAGCAGCAATGGAATGTAATAAACTGAAGAGACCTGAGAAAAACAGACAATCAACTGCAAAATCCTTCAAGTTTCTCTTTTCCCATGTGCAGAAATCCAAGTTTCACCTCACTAAGAATTGAACCAGAGTCACTCTAGGGGACATGAGTGGTCTGATTACACAGACTGCCATACAAATATTGGAATAGAAGGGGTGGGGACAAACTTCCTACCAGAATAAATTTTGACAATCGCCAACATACACCAACTNCAAATATTGGAATAGAAGGGGTGGGGACAAACTTCCTACCAGAATAAATTTTGACAATCGCCAACATACACCAACTTAATAACTTAGTTTGGGTACCACATAATACCCTTATTTTAACTCAAGCAATCATCAGATACATTGTCTTTCTGCAATACAAAAGGAAGTACTAACGCCACTTACCAGCAAGAATGGCTTTGTGCGCTTGAAACTCTCTTCCGCTCACAGATAACGTGACGTCGCTGAACTTCTGGTTCTCGAAAAGCACGCCCAGGTCGTCGGACAGGTGGCACTCGGGAACTTTGAACTGTATGCCATTCGATTGGCCGGAGATGTTCACGCTGTCTGCTACGACGCTAACCTGGAACCCCAGCACGTCAGTACGTCAGTACGTCAGTTTTCACTACGGTATTGCAGAATCATCCAGTGGTTGCATATATAAATACTAATCCACAGGAACACCAAGCTTTCAGGAGCAAAAATTGTATTTCATTTACAGTATTCAAAATATTCATGGTTAGAAAAACCTTCACAATGTACCCTGTTCTTTGGTATGAAAGAGATTACATTCAAAACTATTACGATAATGAATTTTGGGGACAAATAATTGCAAAATAAAAAATACTGTAATTATTGCTTTGCATAGCAAGATACAAAAATATTTTGAGCATATTTGAGAAAGCAACAGGGCTGCAAAGGGTTTCCTATATATTTTAATGCAACTATTATATATTAAAATTTTAAAAACCTAAAAATTCCTATATTTAACACCACAGATTGCAAAAAATTAAACTATCCCCCCAACCCCCCACTAACATATTTTTTTTCTGCCCAATAGAAAAATGTTGCTCTGATACCAATGTTAGCTAGAATAATATTTTAGAATTAGATTCATTTACAGTAAAAGAGGTGACAAGACTATGTAACGAATATTCTGGATGAACAAATATTTTAACAGTTGAGCCGGATTGTACAAGCAGTCTAAATGAAACCCACAATCCTTTTAGTTTACAATAAACAATCTTCAGGCAATTGAAGCCATTATAGAGGTCTTATCTATGTTCAACTGCTACAAAAACAGGTCTAACACTTTCTACAAGCGCAATGTTCCGGCCAAACAAAAGCAAAACGGAGATTGTAAAAAGTAGCTAATATAAAAAAATAATATTCTGTGCACTTCTTAAATGCAGATGTAAATGAAATCCCAATGTGAACTGAACGGTTTAAAATGTATGAACTGTGGCTGGCAACTATTAAAATAAAACAAATGGACAAAATGTGTATAACTAGTACTGTACCTCACAGAAGATGGTTAGTTTGTCATCTGGCAGTAATCCATTTGCTTCATCCAGAAGAAAGTCTCTGCGAATAAACTTCTTAAATCCCCAGTCCTTACCTTGAACGAATCTGTATGCTCGTTGGCTTTCTACAAACAACAAGTCAACCAATCACATCGATACCATAATCTAAAACAATGGCTCTCAAACTTCCCTTTACCACGAAACACTAGGTGTAGACTCAAGTAGACTACATACCTCGCCACTTCTTCCATCAACTTACCACAATATGTAGGCATAAATAGCAATAATAAAACAACTCAAACGGTATCAAATAAATAAATAAAAAAAAAACTACTGCTTTTAATATTTTAAAACACAAAATAATAGGAAGAAAGAACTGACCACAGCATTAAACAGGAAAAAACAAACCACATTATCAGCATTTATAACTAGGCATGAAAAGTCTGAGAAAACTGATGGCACATTAAAAAAGTTTTGTGCACCACCTAGGACATAGCCGCAGATCACCACGGACTATAGTTTGAGAACCACTGATCTAAAAAAGACACACTCAAAGTACAAAAATAATTTTGAAGAAGAATCTTACATACCCATAGCTTTGGTTTCTTCTCTTTTGGCATTAAGGATGGAAAACTTGAACTTTGCTCTCACTTCAGACTTGTTGCACGAGACCAGCAGGAGGTACAGGGAGAGGTAGTCTTTGCTCTCCTCATCCAGACCTTTCGGGTTGACTCGTAAACACCTGCAAATGCAATGCTCAAATTAAGACCGTGCTCAGTCTAACACACACTAACATTACACAAAAAACACTGCATTAAAATTATTTATATAGGCACAAAAATGTGCACAATGAAGAGATACAATTCTGTCAAGGCCAAGCAGACTATCGTAAAGTTGAGCTGGAATGAATGTGTTAAAAATATTAGCTTTATATGGCTAAGCGAGCACACAGTAGTTATTACCTACCCTAACACTTCTTTTTACAATGATTTAACTTGCTTAAAGAGAAGATGTAGTAAATGTTGTATATTGTGGTTGGCAGCACTAACATGTAGCGTAGTAGTCAAAGATGGCGATTAAAGATGTACTGTTACAGTGGTTTTGAGTTTAAATAATTGTGAACCATCCAGTACCTCGTAACATACATTCTATCAAATATATATGTTAATTATGTATCTCAACTCACTGGACGTCAAGAGATAACACAGTGGTGCAACAAAGTTGTGCAAATATTCCATCCCCTTTCTAAAGTCAATACTGATGCATGTTAAAGTAAATTAATTCAGTCTGCGGCTTAATGTAAAAATATTTTTACAACTAAGAATTCTCAGAGAACTTCAACTAACAAGCGATACTATCCAACTTCCAACACATTGATGGTCACTCAATGACCCCACATGTTTGCAGCATGTTAAAATAATGGTGTGCATCCTGTAAATATCATTTTAAACTTTATCAGGAGCATTTTTGTATTTGGCCTATTTTTTAAATGTCTAAATACCTATGTTCATAGTTATCTTTTACAATACTGTTTTGTACAATACTACCAAAAAAAACCCTGCAAGTACCTTCATCTGTACACCATAAAAATGTAAGACCTTTGCATGAAATCCTACGCCATGTTCCCCACTTTGTTCCAATGTAAGTAATGTGTATTAGTTACAAAGGCAGCAACACATTTTCTATTCTATAGGCAGTTCACATTAAAGTGAGCACTTTTGAGGCCCTAATTACTTTTCACCCATTTTTTAATCTCTAATCACCTTTTTAGATAAATTTTGTCATGTAAGTAATAAACACAGTGTGTATATTCCACCGCACTAAAGTTAACGTCCGAGGCTAAAATAAAATATATTTATCGACTGTTATTCCTAATGAGAAGGATTCAAAAAGTGCTCACTTTACCGTGAATGGCCTATAGTTCTATAGCAGAAGACTCCTGCTATAACATCAAGCAGTAGCCATTCAAACTCCTGCTATACTACTATTGAAAGTCAGTTTTAAATGAAGGCCTATCATTTCACCTTAAAATGTGGGATTCTCGACAAGAACTATTCCAGTGAACATTATTTTTTCCATTACAAAAATAAAAGAAAAAAATTTTCCACAGTGAACACCAGTTGGTTCTACACGACAGAAAAATATGCCAGCAGTTCAAAATGAAGAAAGTTTGTATTTGTCATGATTACAAAAACTTTATATCTTTGAAAACTTTCACGGTGTATTATACAAAACCTGTCATCAAAGAAATGCTAAACATTATTTTGTTTTTAAAAGTAATTTTTACTACCTAACCAAACATGCTTTGTCTCCTGCACAAGAGAATTGTTATACCAACATTGCAGAATAGTAAACAATTTCATTCGTTAGCAGTTAGCATATCATGTTTTCTGCATTTCATTTCATTTTAACCAATATGTATACTGCAGCATGCTAAATCACATAGCTCGTGAAGTTATGCAAAAATAGTGAACAAAATACTGAATAAACTAATTTGAGCCCTTCAAAAATTAAAAGTATATAACAATTATATAACAGCTGTTTCACAGCTTAGTTAAAAATTTTATGAAGGAAGACAATATACTTAATAATACATTTTAACATTTTGTAGAAAGCACAGCTTCAAAATTCTTATCCTAAAATTGACTAATAGCTGAATTTTATAACTACCGCATTGTATTGTACATCCCCTAATTATGTATAGAAACTGACATCACTGTAGTGGAGTCGAACCACTTAAGTGTTGGTGCTCATGTTGCAAGTACGCTGTGGTTGGAGCTTGGAATGTCACTTGTCCAGCAACCAAGAGGTACAAGTTAAGTTAGTTCNATTTTAACAATATTTTTTGTTAATACTTGCCACTTCAGCTTGTCATTGGACCCGGCAGAAAAGGTGGACGACTTGAGAACCTCGCCCATCTCTTCCCTGCAGAAACTGAAGTTGTTGATTGTCCACATGTAACTGAATTTCACCACTTTCACCTGCAACAAGGTATTACATACTCTTTCCTTACAATGCGACGTGTATTAAAGAAGTCATAAATATAAACTACTTATATACATAATACAAGGTGGCAATCCATTCTCAATGTTCACATCCTTTTTTACCTGGACATGTCCTCTTTTTGTCACCTCATAAACTGTCCAGCTGGATTTTATTAAAAGCATCACATGTCCTCATTTTCAATAAATAGCAACCAAATTGAATTTTTTTATTGTGTGTTACCGAATAGGCCACTTTAAGAAAACTGCCAATCAACTGCCTGCTGAAGTGCGATCTCTTTCGAGGTCATTACGTGATTCTTTTGTCTTTATTTCACTCGAGAAAAAAATTACTTTTTTTCCAGCTATTTATTAACGTGGCTAGGGGTGTGTAGACGAGAAGTGAAATTATCGCCTGTATCAGAGTTAAGAAAGTGTTTTTTTAATGCTGGAGTTATACATTGATAATGCCAAAAATAAAACATGTTTTAGTGAAGATTTAAAGAAATGGCCTGGGAGAAACAGAAGTAATAAATTTATACATATATGTATATATATATATATATTGGTAAAACTTTTTATATGTTATCTTTGTTCATGTAATTTAATTGCAAGTGTCCTCTTTTTTTATGCCTGTGATTTGCATGTGTCCTCTTATTGGATGCCATTGATCTGGTAACCCTAGTCTACTTGGGGTACTGCCCATTTTGGAACACATTCGCCATGATTTAGTTGAACTAGTATGAGAACACAGCTTAATCAAAAATGTTTTGTAACATCAGCTTCAAAATATTTTGCACTGTCTAAAGTATTTAAATTTAATTTTGATAGGTAGTTGAGCACGAAAAACTTTTTTAAATGCAACCAAAAATTAAGACCTATCAACATCTTAACTACCAATTCAAAGGCAACATCTGAACTTTGAACTGGTTCATTTAAATGCCTGCCAGGAATAGTATTTGTCAGCTAAAAAGTATTTACCAACATTGATGCAGTTAAAGTTTTCAAACCCAGTGTAGACAACTGTCTACATGGTGTAGTTGTAGAGGAAGGATATTTCTGGCCATACTGTTAACTTTGAGGCTAATCGCCCAATGATCTGCGATGAGGGTAACATTCGTAAATCATGCTACCGATCAATATTACGACTGGTTCCTATCACTGATCACCGAACACAAAGCCTACGGCTTATTTGTTGTGATAACGACAAATGCTTTGTCATCTTATGTACAGCACACATAAAAAAAATGTCTTATTTAAAACACCTGAAAACCTAACTTAATATGGGAAGGAAAAGGTTGATGAGTACACAAACTGCATCCACCAGCTTTTTAAATTCTGAACCTGAACAATGCAGGGTTTTTTTTTCCTTTCAAAACTGAGAGCCTGTTTCATTTCATTGTTTCCAATATTATGTTTTTCCTGGCATCTTCAAAGTTTAAATAAAATTTATAAAATGCCACAAATATTTTATTGAAAGTTTGTCAACATCGCAACAAATGTTTCTGTAACAGTAAGTATAGTATAGGCTGTTCATGGTTAAATACGCTCTTCTGTAAGCCCTGATATATTTAGACTCATTTTGTATCCATCTGCCACATGTAAAATTAACATAGACATCTATCAAATCAATTTATTCCTGCGCCAAGTAAAAGCTTGGGATTGTAATGAATGTCAATGCATTACTAATATGTCAATTCATACTATATTGGTACATTTAAACAATACACTCGCAATACGTCAAGAGTAGTGCATGCGTAGTTCTGGGCAGTGTTTTTTCTCTACTGGTTGTTTCGAAAGTGCTCACTTTACCGTGAACGGCCTGTACAACGGAAATTTGCAGTGAAGGTAGGAGAGGCTCCACCAGGGTGACCAGATATTTTAATACGTGAAGTAGGAGACAACATAATGAGATTAACTTTATTATAAAAGGGTTGTGGCAAACTTTCAAGCATGACAGTAAATTAAATACGCGCTAATGCAATTGAAATTGAATAATTGAATAGAGTACACCCAAAAAGTATCGGGATGTAAATCAAAATAATTTATTACTATTTAACTGTAAGACACTAATAGAAATATTTTATACTTTTATTTCTGTGAAATACATTTTTCGTTTGAATGAATGGCACGCATCAAAGTGATAATCTGTGAAAATCTGTTAATAAAAATGACTGCATGTGTGAATAATATAAATTTTGATTGGTAATTTATGTGTAAAGGACAGGACGTTTCGCAGGACACTTGGCTAAAGAAGGACATTTCATAACTTTGTTTGGCATTTCGCATTCCTCAGGACGACGCTTTAGAAAACAAGGCTGTCCTGCGGGAAGAACGACGTCGGCGACCCAACGCTTGAAGCGGCGCTTGTAGCTTGTACGAGGCGGCGAGCACCCGCGGACTCAGGTCCGTTGCATTTATGTTTGGCGGGTGACGTCCTATAGAAAGAC
>NQII01002007.1:194255-207952 GCA_002778355.1 Clitarchus hookeri | reverse complement strand
GAAATTCCTCTCTGGCTATGCACTGCACATTTAACCAACTGAAAATGATTTTTTTGCAACCGCATACCATGCACATCCCCCCCCCCCTCTTCAAAAGCTTGGGCCAAACCCTGAGTTAATATACATGTTTATAAAAGGGGAAACAAGAGTTAAGACCCAAGCTTGATAGAGGACACTCCACATTCCTGAATGCCGTACAGTATATTCCTAAACTGAAAACTACCAACCTAAATTAAATGGTTACATTTCGAAACATTTCCCTTTACCTCGTTTTCCTAAATCTTTCCCTTTCCTCTTTCCCCACACATGCATGTTGCTGCTTCAGAATTACACTGATTTCAAAAGGGGAAATGTTAATTTTTTTTAGGAAACTTCAAACAGATTTTTTTTTGAGAATTCGAATCTATCGCACGTTTGAGGAAGTTATGAATTTACCCCTTTAACATTAATAATTGCTGTTAAAATATTGTAAAAATAGACCCAATCAATTATACAGAAATAAGGAAGGTTCCAGGAAGCGCACGAACCATAATTTCATTACAGTTTCAGGTAACCACGCGTGATGTAGACAAACAACCTAATCACCGCAGTGATTGCCCTCAAACCAAGGACTTTCAAGTCGTAAATCACTAGAGAAATCGTTCGTGCCTTTGCGACGCAACCACGTCATGAGTTGGCATCTAGAGCACAGTTACATTTCCTGTTAAAGGCCGCCACATTCACCCCAACCAAGTTTATGGCAGTTGACGTGGCCCGTTCTACAATACACGAGCGTGTAAGTAAACGGACAAGGAAAACAAACGGGACGAGCGGACAAGCGGGCGAATCGGGATGAATTTCAGTTTTTTTTAGAATACATAAAAACGTAATCTGCAACTTTTTTTTTAAAGAAAAAAAAGGGGGGGAGAGGACATTTCTGTTGCAAATTACCGACATAAGCTTTGTAACACAAAATTTCATTTTTAATGTTTGTGTAATGTCAATAATCCATAAATAATATTACTTACGTCTATTAAAACACTTACTGCCTACTCACATCCATGCCCTCGTTTTCCTGTAAACCACAATGGCCATGAAAACGAATGTCATCGAACGAAATACTCTACAGTATTTCAATTGGCTTCTTGGATTCACGGACACGAAAGTTTTGCAAGTTTACCAGCCTCATTACGTTCTCCCATAGGGCCTAAGTATCCGTGCGTGTGTTAGTTACATTTTAGATTGAACGCCGAGTCTTTTACGTTAACCGCTTCCGTGTCACTTTAAAACAAGTCTAAAAGCAACAAATACTGTAGGGCACCGGCGGAAGTTAACGTCAGACGTCTGCTTCACAACACAAAACTGTTTTAAACTATCGTAAGCTTTACACTGTGTATAACTCACTTAGCAAATATTACACGGGATCGTAGCTAACCCGCTGCTACAAAAAAAAAAACAATATATAAATAAAACTTTTTCAATCGCTTGTAACGCGCGCCGTGCTTCAAACTTCAGTTTACTCCAAGACAACTTTGAAGGCATGAAATGTCCATCACAGTAGATGGTATTTGCTCAGCGTGTTGGCTGTGTCCAGAGCTGTTGTGACTAGACCCTACACTGCTTCTGTTTACGTCTTGGTAGTTGGTGGTTTCTATGTCGCCAGGGGGNGATAAATGCTACAAATCTAACCAACCAGATGTAGGGCTCGTGTCTAGTGCAGAGTGCTTATCCGTGCATTTAACATTACGTGTACTTGACGCATCTCCACAAAGTATGGGTCCCTTCTCCCTTTGCCAATTCCTGGTGGCTGCCTGCGCTTTCATCCCGAGGAAGAAGCCGTAATTACACTTGAGTGTCTTCCGCACATTCTTGCATAGGCTTCTCACGGTAAAGTGAGCACTTTGAAGCTCTAGTTGCTTTTTCCTTTCAGCACTATTTTATTCTTCAACCACCTTTTTTGAATAAATATTGCCTTGTCAGTAGGAAAAAAACAGAGTGTGTGTGTGTGTTCCACCGCACTCGCAAGTTAACGTATAAGGCTAAATTCGAATATATTTATTGGCTATTATTGCAAATGAGACGGCTTTCAGAAGTGCTCACTTTACCGTGAATATACTTTATCGAAGTGTTTGTATAGGTCGGTTAGTAAAAATAGGAGAGGAGAGACTAAGGGAGTTAAAATTCACGTTAGGGCTATTATTAAAACAGTTTATTTCTTTAATACTATGCATAGGCTGTTCAATGTTGAGCATCTTTTAAAGCCCTGCTTAGGATGTATTCTCCACCCCTTCATTTTGTAAAATTTAGAATGCGACGGCTCTTATGACTATTAACGTGTTAGTCAAGATGCTAAATCGCTTTATCGATATGCGAATTCGTACTTTGATAATGTGTATAATGAGGCAGATTACTCATTACAAGACATTAAAAAACAAGAAAGAAAAATTCTGAGAAATATTTCTGGCCCAGTTTGCACAGATGGAATATGAATGAAAAGAAAATCTCACGAACTAAATCGCCATTCTCGAAAAATCTACAACACTTTCCGGAAAAGAAGACGGAAATTCTATGGTCACGTTCTCAGAATGAACAGTGATTGACTACAAGAATTCTCAGTCTTGCCATATTATACAAAGTCAAGAACAACAGACTAATTGAAATTGAAAGTCACCTTGAAGAAAAAAATATCACCGAAGACACTGCGCGGGATATATCTACACTAAGAACATTAATCGAAAATCAACTGGCGGATAGACCTAAAGCCCGAGCCAACAAAACCTGGACAGGAGAACGCAAGAAAAGCACACATATCTGCTACATAAGTTCAATCGTAGCTACTCCTTGGTTAGGCATAACGATATAAAAAAAAACTGTATAAAGCAGGAAACGCCCACTTGATTTAAAAACGATACTCTCAGTACAAGCAAAGTCTTAAAACTAAGTTACTTACTTAATTCCTTGCCTACTGGAGCCGGCAAGCCCAAGTGCACGGCAGCATACGGGCAATTAGATAGCAGTACCCCCCCCCCCNGTTTTTACTTCACTGTGAACTGCCTGCGTCAATTCTTGGCCCTCATTTTCCAGCGCGAAGGTACATTAAACATTTTTGTTTAAACCATACTGAAGGCTGTTTATGGTTAGAGCGCTTTTGAAGTCGACCTTTGGAAAGTCGCTTCAAGGGCACACTTACTGGCGTGCGCCCAGCGAAGCTCGTGACTGAGGGAAAGTAGTTCCGTGTTTTAACATAGATTACAAGTGCCAGGAAAACATTTGTGAATACTGAAGTTATTTTGCTTTCTGCTTTTTTTAATGCGTGTAAGAATCAGTACATACGTGAAATGCTTTTTTTTTTAATTTTGGTAATTTTGATGATTTACCTGGCTGGCGCATAAATCACGTGATCAGGCCTATATCAATGTTAATTTTACATTTAGTGGAAGAATACACTACGTATAGGCACGTAGATCTTAAGTAGGGTTTTCTAATTCAAAAGTGCTCAGTTCACCGTGATCGTATTGTATCAATGTCCTTTCTGAAAATGCACACAAAAAATTATGATCAAACCATATTACTCCCCCCCCCCTCCCACTTCTCAGTCAATAACAAAAAAATTTAGGCTGCGTGCGTGCTTTCTGTTCAGTAGAAGAATACGTAAACCATAAAAATAAACAGTTATATTATTACACTCCGCACATATCTTGTCCCCTTTACCTAACCTTTTTTTTTTCCTCCAGTGTAATGAAGACGTGTTCCTTGGTAACAGAGGCCAACCACGGACAAGAAGAGGAACAAGGAAATATTGTTTATTTATTTCTTTACTTATATGTATAACCCAGCTTGCATGTGTATAAGAAGATATGTTCATTGTAACTTCACACGACTTGTCCAATATCTACGTACTGTTACATATGGAAAATAGATTAAATTGATGAAACAAAACAAACAAGCTACACTGTGGCATAGGCTATTCACGGGTAAAGTGAGCACTTTTTGAAGCCATCTCATTTGGAATAATAGTCAATAAATGAATTTTATTGTAGTCCTAGACGTTAACTCTCGAGTCCGACGAAATATATACACTGTGTTTATTACTTACAAGGCGATATTTGTTTTTAAAAAGTGGTGCAATGATAAACAAAAACCCTGATAAGAGAAAGCAAGGGGCTGGAAAGTGGTGAGACTAGCGTGAAGAGCGAGTAATGGGCGGTGGGCACCGACCTGCGTGTAGCACCAGTTCTCGGCGACGGGCATGTTGACCTCGGGCGGAGGCGGGCTAGGCACCCGGGACACGGCCATGCTGGAGTGATTGGAGCTGACCCGCCCGGACTGCGGTGCACAATCACTCACCACCGGCAACCTGCCACAAACACCACATCTCTCAACCACACCGGCCCGCTGCAGCCACTCCACAACACACTCGCGGTCACTTCACACTTCCCTCGAGCCCTCTCCAACTTCCACAACATTCCTCCGCCTCGTGCTAACCAAGCTGCTATCTTTAAGTCCACCTAATTACACCAAAGGACAACGCACCCAATTTGTGCGCACGCACTTGTAATTGTATTTTGCATAGGAATTATTTTTTACTAGGCGCTACCAACACACATGTCCCCTCATTGTTTTTCTTCGTAATTATTATAAATGAATTACAATTTACAAATAAAATACAGGTAAAACTTAATTTAACGAAAAGAAAAAAAATACAACGTTAGCAGAGGTATACAACGCTTGTGATACAAGACACATCTAGGAAATAACTGTAACTAAACCCGTCATACATGGGGTAATTTTTCAAAAGTTCGAGTCAAAAAAGTGTGAAGAAACCGCGAGTAGACCATACACAGCTACACACACTGTCTCATCATGATGCCATACGAGCTCGCCCGAACAACAATCCTCAAGTTTACATTCTGCTGGGCCCTTTCCTTTCACACGGCCAAAGTTCATTTCAATTTTCTTACAATTTCTTGAATTAAATTCCTTGAATGCTGTGTGACGTCACTGACCTCATAATCGAGGCCATTTTGTCTTTCAAGCTATTCAATGACTCAAATTCCTTCACAGATTTTCTTGAATCTAATTTTTCAACTAGCGCTCCGAATTATTAAAACAATATAAATATAAAGTGCAAGTTTATTAATACAATAATTTATGTACATTTAAGCTACAAAAAAATTGTATATATTTATTTCATGCGAAGTAAATATAAATACATCACAGTTTTTTTTAAATTGACAGATTGTTTTCGTACAATGCATGGTTTGCAAAGGTTTAAAAAAAAAACCATATATATATATATATATATATATATAAACTGGAATATGCGGAAAATGTTTATAAGTTGCTACTTTTAATATTTATTGAATATAGCTGCACGTACGAAAAGCCTTTCAAAACTTTTGACGTAATAATTAAATGTCTACTGAATGCAATAAAATATTAGACCGTGAGAAGTGGCCTTTACTGTGCATTCGCTTGTGGAGTGCAAAAGTATTTACGTCTGTTACTTTACACGCTGGATAAATAATCACTTTACTGTACATTTAATTGGAATAACTATGCACCAGCTTGGGCAACTTTAAACCACCTGCTTTTTTTTTTAGAAGAAAGTTAGAAGATTCTGTGCCAGTTACAATGTAATTTATAAATAAAATTTAACTAGAAACCCAAACATCAAAAGGGGGCTGTAGAACCTTCATTTAGAATAAAAATGTATGGTACAAAGTTACCCTGAAATGGCACTAACTTGCTGGCACTGTGAAGGAGGGCGGGGTGTGGGAAAGATTCCCCTTTATCCCAGCTTTGGTCTTGTTAGGTTACATAAAATGTTCAGAAATTATTTCTGGGGGGAAGAATGTCAAATTCTAAATATCTGCTTCAAAAACTTCGAATGCACTTCCTTGTGAAACTCGACGCGTGTCTTCGGGCGAACTCGTGGCATTACTAAACATAAATACACTGCTTTCTGATGGCTGCAGGAGGTAACGCATTAGACTATCTCGGACACTAGCGAGATGTCCGTTATCTCTATGCAGCACATTTGTAACCAACTTCTACAATAAGCGCCAGCACAAAACTGCAGTCTGCAATCCTGTCGCTAGTTCTGATTAACCCACGCTGCTTTAACTCCTGGTTAGTACTACTGTTTATCGTCTGATTACTTTTTCCTTGGTTAAGTTTCAATGCAATTATAATACACACAAAGGCTCTGTTGGAAACCAAGGGTAAAGTAACGTCACACCATGTTACCGACATCAGTTTGCCTCTCCATCTGGCATTTGTCAATAAATACTTACCTCGTAGATCATGAAAAAAATATTCGTGTGTTTAAATAACGTTTCACTAATCGAGCTCCCCTGGCTTAAGGACACTGCCTACCGGCTGGCAGCTGCGAAATTTAAATAGGGAATCTCATGTTAAGGAAATTTCACCTCAGTGCGTTAATTTTAAAACTAGGAGTTACAAACAAAATGTATTCCACGCGAATTTCTTAGGAGAAAATCCTTAAGAGAGTACATTTTCAATATAGATAGGTAGTATGTACTTTTTTGTGAAACCTAACATTTTTAAAATTCCTTTCGAACAGGCTATACGTATTATGGAAGCATCTCCGAGGTAGAGAACTATATTCAGTGAACATATGTTCATGTTCTGAATCTACCAGTTGCTCCTAAAAATAAATTAATTAATACATTCTGTCATACTTTTGACGCTTGGGTAAACAGTGCATTTTCAGAGTTCTTTCATGTATCTTACATCGATCTGCAAAACCCTAAATTTTGCTTACGCAGGAAATGCTTCATTACTGCAGACACTACAAACAGCGTGTTTACAAATCCCTGCTGCAGAAATACCAGGTGAACCTAACTTTTTGGTATAAAACAATTCAACGGCTTTTAAAACAAACGAATATATGAGGCAATACGTCGCCACAGTAACTTATGAAAAGAGGAATAATAAAAAAAAGAGTTCACCAAGTTTTAATGAGGAGCCACTGATATGAATTATCACTGGCAGTAATAAGCACAGTTTCGGTATCACTAGGGATTTGTGTATCCATTACTCTTGCATCGTCTAGATCGTAACATTCGTTCGTCTTCTCCAATGCTCGTAAATGGGAAAAACAGTGGGCGACATACCGTGATGAAAATGTATCCCTAATTACTCTTCGTAGTTTAAAATTGTGTCTTCTTAGCCAACATTAAAACGAACTTAAAAAGCAATAACCAAAAGATTAGTTGTTCCACATCGTTAAAACGAATGTGTTATTTGGTTACAGGGCGAAATTACAATTCTGACACTCGAGCGTTCCAAAAACGGTTATTTTGTAACTCGCAACTCGGCAACGTTCGTGACGGCTCGGATCGCATCGTGGTTGGCGCATGCGCCGTCGCGGAGAGAATATCTGCGCATAGCAGTTGCGCGGTAGGCAGTAGCCTCCACGGCCAAGCCTGTCTACAGACGTTTGTAGTGTACCTACGACGAGATCACGTATAGTTTATCATCACTGAATTCGCGAGTACTTTCACTGATATACTTCATGGACAATAATTTACGGACAGCTTAAAAGTGAGTAAACGTTTCGCATACACAAACTGTTAAAATAGTACGCAAAGTTCAACATTCTGGCTACATACAACCGCGCACATGGCCCCCAGCCACAACAATGGGCGACTGATTTCCTTCACTGAGGCAGGATTTACAATAGCCCGTCGCATCCGTCCGTCACCCAACATTGGACTGCTTTTCTGCCAATAAGACTATCAAAAATGACGTGGATAGGGCTTTCAAAAGTGCTCACTTTACCGTGAATAGCCTATACTTAACAGTATCCTCACATCAAATCCTCTCATTTGGAATAATAGACAAATACATTTTATTTTAACCTTTGAAAACTTATGCGTGCGGTGGATATACACACTGCGTTTATTACTAGAGTAAACTACACATTCTTACTTTGTTATGTTGGTGGTATTGTAGACACCTCGCCAGCTGTTATTTTTTTAAAATTGTAATTGGCCTATGTTTTCTGGGCAATATTATTGATGTTTCTCTTATCCGCAGTTATTTCATATCACAAATACATTTGAGTAAATATAAACTGTAACCGTATAGGTGAAACACTACATTACAACCCGTTGTATGCGTATATTCATGAAAACACACGTGACGCGAATAAACAGACGTGAATGTCTCTTACACAGAGCAGTCTGTGCTACCACCATCAACATTATAATATGCAAATCAATCATGAGTTTATACAATATCTAAAGAGAGAAATTACACGATCATTTATTGTATATTTATGCTATGTGAATATAGTATATACTTTGTTTACATACGTAATGATTGTTTAAAATGCCGAAGTTGCAAGAGCGTAGAACCTCGACTTCGGGTATCTTCGGCAAGGGTTCGTTTTCCCTGAGTTTAAGAGGGTCTGGGGAGAATGAAGCGTGATATCAGACGACGTCGGGCGGGCGAAGCGGAGCGGTTGGCAGAGATATAGAGTGTGGGAGGGGGAGGGGAGACGGGGTCAACGCCTCGTCAGCTGAGCGGTGGCGGTGCAGAGAGGAGTGACCTCTGACGGCCCCGACACCTGCCCACAGACCGGCACTGACCACGTCGAGCACCTGCACCGAGCACTTACTATAGTCCATTCTGGTGGCCGCCTGGTTCAACGAATTTTCTACGTCCGAGGGCTAAAAGCCGGGAGCGCTAGGGGCGACCGAGACATACGCATCAACTCTCTCATCGCCTCTACGCGCAAAGCACTGAACTGGCGTGCAGTCTTGCCGTCGATAACGCGCCTCTATGAAGTAATACAAATAAAGGTTTGATGCACGTCCCTACTTCTTTTTCTGGAATGTCCATACCTAAAACTGACCGTGAAAACACCCGTTTGAGCCAATTTCACTATCTTAAAAACATGCTTCAGAGAAAAATGGAGGAACTGGAAAACGTATAGAGACGCGTGACGTTTCTTAAATGCTATTCGTAAGCAGACCTCACTCACACACGCTATACGGTTTTTTAATGAAACGTTTTCTGCTGGAGCTCTGCACGCCGTGCGGCGGCCTACCCAGGCGACTTGCCACCTTCACGGTTACTTCCAAATTTCTGAAGCCCTGCTGAACTTATACTTGCTGGAGATTCCTCCGCTTCATGGTAACTAAGCTTAACAGAGTCTAGAGAATCACACCAAAGGGACAGCGCACCGCATTCGTGCGCACTCAGTGTAATAATATTTTTTATAAGAACTTTTTCTTACTAGATATTACCAACACACCTTTTTCTCTCCACGTTTTCATTCTTGTTAATTATAAATTAAACATTGTAATATATAAAATTTAATTAAAAGTTCAATTTAACCAAAAATAAAGTACTTTTATGTCGACGTAAACGTAACACGCTTGTGATATGAAATATTTTAGAACACAACCAAACACGTCACATGGGCGCTTTTCACAGGTATTATTAAATAAAAGTGTGAAGAAACCGCGAATAGACTATGCTAGGCGTTACTCGCACACCTATTTCCTCCCCGATACAAGTAAAAGTTCATTGTAACTACAAATAAGATACTCTTATGAAAACTCTATGCTACACGACACATTTAGGGCACAACCAATGCCGGACTTTCGCCTAGGCACCTGCCTAGGGCACTAGTCTAGTTGAAGGGAGGAGGGGGGGGGGCTGACCAGGGAACAACCTTTTTACATTTTCAGCGCTAAAGAGATTTAAGAATTACTTAAGATCTACACCACAGAAGAGGAGAGACTTAATTCACTCTCTATATTGCTCATCTTGTCTACTTTCTAAATTAAAAAACGTTAATCAAATATAAAATAAAATAGGTTATTTTGTTAAATTACCAAAAATGAGGGCCCGGACTCTGCAATTGCCTAGGGGCCCCTGGGTCTCTAAGTCCGGGCCTGGGCACAACCTAACACGTCGTGCGTGCGACGAATTTCCGAAGGTTTGCTTCCAAAAAGTGTGACGATGCCGTGAATAGACTACACGCAAGGCGCAGGGTAAAGGAACTACGCAGTGTGGCCAACAGTGTTGAATTAACAGTAAACCTGGCGAGCGGGTTGGCAAGCAACCTTCCCCGACCGCAACAAGATCACATATGCACACACACTAGGGCGTAGGCAAGAAGGGGAGGGGGGAGTCGAATTCACTGTTACACACCCTCGTCCACTTGCCCCCGATTCCTTCAATATCTCCCAACCCACAATTCCCTTGATACCTTCGCGACGAAGTGGTTATAATTTCGAACACCAGTCTTCGTTTCGCAAAATTGCTACACGTCCCAAACGCATACGCGGAAAAAAATTACACATTTCATTTTATGGCAAGTTAAAGTCAAGATTTTACTGTTTCCGTGGTGTGTACAAATAAAATAAACCCAACCACTTGCAGAAAATCCAGCAAGGGTAACTGAAATGTGTTTTATCAAGTCATTTTGAAAACTATTTGACAAAAATCCAGGGGCAGCCATACATTAAAAAATATGCAACAATTTCCTTATTTTGAGCAATTTTTTTGAGATTGCAAAAACATTTTCGTATACAAGTTCTGAAGTATCATTTGGCATCATCTTTCAGTGTGAATTCTCATTTCTACACACAAGCTACTTTTAATTAATTTGTACATCCCTAAAACAATAAAAGTGTGATTTTGACATGTCCCTATTTATGCGAAAACTATAAGTTCAATTTTTTTTGCTATGAAAAAGTAATTACAAATAACGTCTACAGTACGTGGTATGAATACAAAAAAATATATACCTTTTTTCGTGGCCAACGCCTTTAAAGGATGAAACATGTGATCTCCGGCGAGATTATATAGTCGCTTTTGCGCCTAAATGTTTTTCCTCATTTATGGCTGTGCATTGGCATTTTCTGGTTACAAAACTAATAGATTTCGATATTCAACGTTACCCAAAATTTTACAAACATTTGTTATTTTAGATTGCACACACAGCAAACAAACAAATGCTCGGCAAGCCCTTAGACAAACCGATATTGTCTCCTTCGCTCGTCTCGCATATCAATTCTCCCACACCCAACAGAACTGCCAACATCTTTAGTCTGATTACATTAAATGATTTTACAACAGACCCACGCTTATCTTAAAAAAAAAAACTTTCTAGTAGCATTAAAACACTTCAATTACACTATTTTACATCATCTAAAATCTAATCTAAAATACAATACTAGTTGTTTTGAAAGAATTATTGGAAATGAAAAAAAGCAGTCGCATTTTTTTTACCGTGTGCATAGACGCACACAAAAGTTAATGTTTCCTCTTTGGAGCATAATTCCTCGCACGAAGTTTGCCTACAGGATTTTCTGATAAGACTGTAAATGTGAGGTAGAGCGATCTCGCTGGCTGCGCACAACCAATCTCCGTGTCCCTACGTTGAATTGCTTTTCTCCCATTGCGGCTATCAAAAACTGAATGTATTTGAGGTTAAAACTCTGTTTGGTAAATAAATGCTTTGATATGTTTTTATACTTCCTCTAACCAATCCGTAATGTAGTTTGATTAAATTAAAATTGGTAAAAGTATTTTATTAATATAGCAGTGCTAATCATATAAAAATTAACATATAAACAAAAATTTTTCACTGTTGACCATGTGGCTTTGACAGTTGTGTTTGGGGCATATATTATTTGTGCCAGCCACATAGCATGGACTCTGATTCTTCATAATTTAAAGAACTTTTATTTACAACATGTAAAATTAAAGAAAACATTTTGTAAGAATACGTTATGGGCTCATTCCAGTGCATTACTTTATAAATTATATATCAATGTTTTTTTTTTTTCAAAGTTTTAAAAATAATTTTTTTGTCCCTACTTTATACATAATTTTGCTAGGCTGATTAAAAAATGAATTATTGATGTATTGAAAACGATAAGAAACAACAGTAATGTTTGTGAAAGAAATGTAAGTAATTAAGAAACCAGGAGTTAAGAGTACTTGTTGGGGGCGGTAAGAATTCGCGCACATATTTTGGGGTTACCATTTTCATAACGAAGCACTCAAAATCTTATTACACTGGTATTAGTGTCCGCAAATGTGTGTACAATTTAAATAAAAAATGTATTCGTTGCACAGTAAATATACATAAATACCGTTAAATCATTAGTGACGACTTAGGAAAGCGCGAACTGGAATAACTGCTGGTAACGGTCAAAAAAGTTTAGAGCAGGGATTCCAACAAAACATCATGTAACATTAAATTACCTCTTTATCACACACACGTTCATTACGGTGGTCGTATGATTTCTGCTAAAAAAAAATTACTATAGATTTCATTACCTAGCTTATGTTGTCATCTGTCCTCTAATTGGCTGTCTTCTGACCACGCTACATCTCTCCGCCAATCAGCTATGGCGAGACGAGAGACAACTAGTGTGTTTTTTTGTGCATTTGTTTAATAAACATTGAATACTTCCTACCACTAGGGAATAAATTAAAAATGAAAAAAGATTTGCACATGATGAGATCTCTATGTCAAACTATTAAAATAACCAAAGATTATACTGTATTTTGTTTAACTGTTATATTAAATGAATTGACAACATAAGCAAGTACTCTGTAATCATATATAATGATGTTATCTGCGACTATTGGTAAATACAACCCCTGAAAATCTGCAATGTTACAACCATGTTTCGTGAACTGCTAATTGCTCACCATAGAATATTCTTGATATAATTAACTTGTGTATTTAAAGCAAAAATTTAAATAATGAAAATATTTTGCCAGAAAACTAATGGCATTTTCAAATAAAGTCAAGTGTGTACGCTACTCTAATGGAGTGCACACAACCGTTAACGTTCAATAAGAACTATGCAGGCCCTATCTAGTGTACCCCATGATCAGGCGGTGTTTGTTACCACTATAGTTAGTAACTTACAAATAACGTAATAACATTTTTAAATATTCATTTTAGTTTACCAACGTGCGTATGCACAGCTCATGCTTTCTTCGCCGCGGTAGGCAGCGAGCGCCGGGCACGTAGAGGCGATGAGGCAAGTTGCGAGTGAAGCAAGAGCCGACCTTGCAGCACATTCATTTCTCGGCCTCAAACGCGGAAAAAACAGCTGCAGGCAGACCACTGTAAATCCACGCGTAAGTAACTGTTTTGGCTGTGGCTATTGGCTTTAAGGGCTGGCAGCTGAGAAATTTTAAATAGGAAATCCCATGGTAAGAAAATTTCGCCTCAGTGCGTTAATTTTGAAGATAGGCGTTTTAAAAAAAAACTATATTCTTCACGAATTTTTTTAGGAGAAGGTTCCTACGAGCGTATATTCTTTGCAAACAGACTATACATGTTTTGCAAACATCTCCGCTGCAGGGAAATACTCCAAAAAAATATATACATTTAGTTTGAAACGCCTATATTTAAAATTAACGCATTGGGGTGACAGTTCCTTTACATGGGATTTCCCACTGAAATTTCGTAGCTGGCAGCCGGTAACGTACTCAGATGCAGCTAACTGAAGCGGTCACAGTGTGCTGAAATATTCTGATTAACGATTTGGTTGGGAATAAGAGTCTCGACTCGGGCAGACAAATGGGGAAGTGAGGATGGTTGCGCGGTGGCGCGGACAAACAAGACTTTCTCCCGCGCGCTGAAGACGCCCGCGCCGGCCGCTCGCTCCCCACGGCGCAGGTGAAAGTCGTCTCCCCCCCCCCTCCTT
>NQII01002007.1:174862-193869 GCA_002778355.1 Clitarchus hookeri | reverse complement strand
ACTGCCACGCGCTACAAGTGCGTCGTCGCCGCTAAGCGCACGGCTCTGAACTGGCGTGCAGTCTCGCTGCACGCACTTTAACCGAGGTTGTCAAGGCGTAGCGGTGGGTTCGAATCCCCGTTGGGCTTCCAACTATTTTTTTTTATATTAACCGAAACTGTTTAACGTACGCGTAGGCAAACAAACCTTTTAGTTGCACCGACAAACTCTTACAGTTTGGTGCAATCAAATAAGAACAAAATAATTTGGTTTCACAAACAAAGTATTTCGTCGCCTGGAAAAACCCCCTCCCTCAGTGCAGTGTTTGTCAAACCCAAAATTCTTTTAAAAGCAGCTAAAGATTTTTTTTTTACAAAACATTCTTTCTATTCAGTAGAAGAATACTTAAACATTAACGGCTATATTATTACATTCCGCACACATATAGTCCCTTTTTCCTGGCCTTATTTTTTTGTTTCGGTGTAATTAAGACATGCTTCTTGATACTGGTAGCCTACCATGGACAAGAGGGGATTTTTTTTTTAACATTTACATATTTATTTATATGTATAACCCAGCTTGTATATGTATAGACTACTCACGGTAAAGTGAGCACTTTTGAAAGCCCTCTCATTTAGAATAATAGTCAATAAATATATTTTATTTTACCCTTAGACGTTAACTTTCTAATGCGGTGGAATATACAAACAGTGTTTATTACTTACATGTAAATAGTTATTTTGAAAAGGTGGTTAAAAGATAAAAAATGACGGAGGAAAAAGTAACTATGACCTCAAAAGTGCTCACTTTACCGTGAACAGCCTATATAATAAGATATGTTCATTATAACCTTATGACATTACTATTTAATTTAATATCTCCTTATATTGTCTATTCCACGGGCAAGTGCGCTTTTTTTATACAGTTCTAAATGCAGTCTTGTGTACAATTGTTTCCACGGCAAACTTTTGTGTTGACATACTGGGCAGGTTGACAGTCAGCTGGATATATATTTTTGTAAGCATTGCCTGCGGCACAAAGAGACACTGATATCGTCGTGGGAAATTGCTGTGCGCAGGACCGCCTTCACAACTTTCGGAACAAGTGCGCTGGTCCGCAGAGCAGAACGTAAGGAGTCGCTACCGTACGATCTTCCAATTACGAACTACTATATTCCCGCCAAGGGAACAGGACGAGCGCACAAGCAGTACGCATTGCCATATTGCCGTCCACGGCCTGTAGCTACACGAGTCCCTTCGCGGCTTGTCCCCAGAACTGGGTCCGGTGCATTAAATACCAGTCACCAACTTCTCTCAAGCCCTGCCAAAGTCGTGCTTTCAAGCTATGCCTCGTGCACACAAAGCTTGACCGGGTGTAGAAAATTGCACCATAAGGGACAACGTACCGCATTCGTGCGCACTCACTTTGACTATATTTTGCATAAGAACTATTTCTTACTAGGCATTACTAACACATATTCTCTGTCTGTTTGTATTCACATTAATTATATATTACAATGTATAAACAAAATACGAGTAGAAGTTCAATCTGATTAAAAATAAGGTTAGTTATGTTAAAACAAGTCTAAAACGCTTGTGATAGATGGCAAATACAGGGAATAGACAAACACGTTCTACGTAGGTGGTTTTACAAAAAAGTGTTAAGATACCGCGAATAGTAGCGATTGCAACGCTGAACAAAAGAAAAAAAACAACTTTTTTTCGTAAAGAAATGTACGTATTCATTAACAGATTTTTTTTACAGTCAATGTCATGATAATCCTCTTAAAATGCCTTTTCGGTTGATAATAGTTCGAAAGTCCGACAATCTTATCTCTAGTAATGACAGATAAGCTATGGAAGCACACGTGCCAGCAATACGACACAGCTCTCGTTGCAGCTCTTGTACCTGCACATTCAATTCTCGTGCGGTGCTTTAAAAAAAGTTTCCAGGGAATGTTGCGACACCAAAGAGAGAAACTGTTAATTTTTATGCACAATTTTTTTCATGCACATTCATTCTTAACAACTGGGCATTGTTCGGCGGCTTTCTCTTCCCGGTAAGATACCAACGGAAAAGTTGGAATTTTAAATCTTTTGGAATAAAAAATCTGAAACGGCGGAAGGAAACGGTTACTCGTCGGCCAATGGACTACACAGCACGGGGNTTTATTTACTTAATCAACATTCCGATGATCCATAGTACGCCATGGTATCTTCAGGAAAGGTAACGTCAAAATACACAGTATAACAAGTCCCCAATGTACATATATAACAAAAGCAATAGTGAAACATTGCAGGTCGAGAAAAAATATAAATACATTAATAATTTATACGTTCTTATCATTTGAGCACTACTTCCAGTTAAGCATACAAATAGAGAATACAATTTCCACATACGCACACATACTTGACACCCACACACACGTGAACTTGCAAATATATTTTGCGTAAGTAGTCACTAGAGTTAGTGAAGTGATACGGCCGGCTCTTTAACACCGAGGTCTTGAGAGCCGATGAGAAAGAAGCGAGGTGAGTATGTATCAGCCGGAATGAAAGGGCGGGGTGAACGGGAGACCCCCGAGAAAACCCTCCGACCAGCGGTACCGTCCGGCACGATTCCCACATGCGAAAACCCGGGAGTGACTCGGCCGGAGATTGAACCCGCTTCGCCTTGGTGGAAGGCGAGCAGGCTAGCAGCTAGGTTTTTCTTTTATCCGCATACGTGTTTTAAGAGTTCCTTGACTTCGTTTAAACGTAAAAACAGTTTCCCTGGAATATTTACTGTGTTTCAGTTTTAAATATATTTACATGTGATATCTGGGCTATCAGTGGTGGAATGGGAAGCCATTGAAAGGGGGACGATGGTAGGGGAAACACGGCCGTTAGCTGCCTACGTGATCACGCGTACATCTGCCTGCACGTAAACGTGAAGTGCAACCTGGGAATCAGCCTCGAACTACACGTAGACGTTAACACTGCGTCGTGAACTTATGGTCGCGGCTGCACTGGACCCCTGCATCCGAGCGCTCTCATTCCTTCTCACGAGGGGAAGCGTAGCAGGTAGATGAGAAGGAGAGGGTGGTGGCGTGTGTGACCTTGGTTAGTTTACTATTTTTTTTTTTGGATGCAAGCTTATCCCGGTCGCGCAGTATCCCAGGAGCGTACAATGAATGAGTTGCAACTGAGCTGTACTTGGAGACCACCTATCTTATTTGTTTGCTGAAGCATGTTCTAACGTATTACCAACGTTATAACGTAAATAAATCTTCACTTTATGTTGGCAGACAAAGGCGCACGCATGTACTATTTTAATTTACTGAACGACTAAGTTTTCTGGGCAATATTAGTGTCATTTTCCCTCTATTATAGCATACCAAAAATACTTGAGTACAACTAACCTTGGCAGAATTAAGGTTCATTCTACTTAGGTTAGGAACGAAACGAGTTTTCTTATGGGCGAGTTTGGCATAGGGAAAATTTCCGCCGCTAGGTGCGCAGTGTTCCAAAGAGGTCCATTTTAATTACAATTTTAAGCTACGTGAATAATAAAAGAGAGTGTTTACTCAGTAGCGTTTTTATTTTATATTTGATTTATGATTTTTGCAATTATTTCGCTTTTTTAACGTAGAAACTAGAGAAAGTCCGGTACTCATGCGACACTAGCGCTTATCTAGTGGTGAAAAACTTTAGTTGCCAGACTAAAAGTATTGAGCTTCCCAACCTGAGTATAAGTCCATTCACGGTTACTTCACATTTTTCTGAAGCCCTGCTAAATTTATACTTTTGGTTACCAATTACGTATCCTTCCGCTACATGTAAGCATAAACACTGCTATGTGACTTCTAAGTTTTTACTGTCAATGAATTGTTTACTCTTTACAGCTGTTCAGAGAATTCTGTCATATTTCAAAAACAATTACGTAACGGATATTCACAATTTAGGCTTAATACCATATTTAGGTAAGCTTTATGACTTTTTAACAATGTCTGTATTGACGATAGTTCTTACGGTTATTATTTTACATTGTTAACATGCATATTTGTTATACACGCTATAGCACATTACATATAATACACGTTAATATTTTGCTGGGCTTAGAAATTTGTTGGGATTGTGGCAAACATTTAGATCACAAAAACCTAAGAACATTACACAATTGTGTTTCATGCATCTAGGGTGAAATTACGTTGTGATAAATATAAATGACTTTAAAATAAGTAACTTTGTCATAAAAACAATTCACGGTTAAAACGTATAAATTTCGCACATGCAATATTTGCAATCACGCACACACTGGGCCAGCATAACGACCACGAAGCAGCCACACCCTTTCACACACAGCGGTTACAACACACGTTACAGTATATTTACTCCTGCAACAGAAATACATTTATCACAACATCGTAACTTGCCTGGGTAGGTTTAAAAAACACTACGTGTACGAACTTGATGTGGTAATTTGAAGTATTTTCCGCAGCAAGAAACATAAACGTTTCGTTTAGCAACAGCAGTACGCCATGTCATCATGCCATGTCTCCACTCGCCACTTCTGCCAACTTCTGATTACTAACCCTCCCGCCATCACATCTAAATANCTGATTACTAACCCTCCCGCCATCACATCTAAATATATTATAATAGGCATTGAAAAATTAAAATCTCTTTTCAGTTGTATATTACAAATTCAAGAATAATTATTTTTGTTGTAATAAGTATGAAACATGCTGAAATTGAAAAAAGTGTATAATTTTCCAGCTTTTAGAAGGGGGGGGGGGNTGCCTAGGTAGGTTTAAAAAACACTACGTGTACAAACTTGATGCGGTAATTTGAAGTATTTTCCGCAGCAAGAAAATAAACGTTTCGTTTAGCAACAGCAGTACGCCATGTCATCATGCCGTGTCTCCACTCGCCACTTCTGCCAACTTCGGATTACTAACCCTCCCGCCATCACATCTAAATATATTATTGTAATAAGTATTCAAACATTAAAATCTCTTTTCAGTTGTATATTACAAATTCAAGAATAATTATTATTGTTGTAATAAGTATGAAACATGCTGAAATTGAAAAAAGTGTATAATTTTCCAGCTTTTAGAAGGGGGGGGGGGACAAGCTCCAATCCGCAGACAGTTTCTTCCACGGTCGAAAAAAAAAAAACACACCATGCCACTACGGCCTACGCACCGTATTTTGCGCTGATGTTTTAAACTGTAACAGTAAAATATGTTTCCATCGGGGCTACCTTAAATATTTAAATAGGCAACGTTTAATTCACAAATAGCATACCAAAAAACTTGATTAAAACAATATTTTAACTGTGAACTATTTCTTACCAGCCGTTGCCAAAACATCGCTGCTCTCGCCGTTTTTAATTCGTATTGGATACGAAATAGATATTACAAGTTATAACAGTTATTCGGTTAAAGTTTCATTTATTCAAAAATATAATACTTTTAAAGTTAATCAGTGTTCTATACTAGTGGTATACAAGTTATTTAAAAAAAAAAAAAAACATGGTAACATATTACTTGTAGGGTGATTTTTCAAAGGTTTGTTTCAAAACATCCGAAGAAAAAGTGAATGAACTATAGAATAATCGTCAGTAGAAGTAACCTTCCTGTTGTCGAAGATACAATATCTGTGACAACAGCTGCAGTGTAGGCGGAGTGACGAGGCGGCAGACGTCAGCACGATGTACGTCGGTGTTGTGGGGAGCGGGATAGCGAGTCGGACGATGAATAATGGCGGTGATGTCGCGGAGATGACACACGCCGTTAACGAGCACTCCGTGGTGGCGCGTGGGAGGAGGCAGGGATATGGACCCACCCTCCCCCTAGCAACACGGGTGACAGACATTTTGCCATCTCACGTTCGCCAGTTTACCTGCACATCTCTCCTGGCTCAAGCCAAGCTGATAAAGGATATTCACGATGAAGAGAGCACCTAGGAAATCAACCCTTGAAAAAATATCACTGTCCCTACCCGCGTGTATTCTTAACGGGCACGCATAGTGGCATGCACCCAGTAACGTTGGTAACGACGGAAGGAAAGTAGTTCCACTTTTAGTGTTCGGTAAACATGTGTCAATACTACGATGATTTATTTTTCTGTCTGGTTTTTTTATGCATACAAGTGTATGGATTAGAAAATGAGTAAAATATTTACTTTTACAACAATTATACAGCTTCCCTTGACTGAATCATGAATAAAGTGATCATAAAGTCCACGGCAATGTTGATTTTACGTATGGCGGAAGGATGCACAATGTGTTAACAAGTAGATCTTAAGCAGGGCTTTCAAACGTGCTCAGTTTACCGTGAACAACTTTTAATAAAATATATGTTGCTTATTTATTGTATATTCGCGCAATGTATTAAATACTCAATTTGTATATGGAACAACTATTTTTCATTTAACGGCAAGAGTGTGGAACCTGTGCTTGGTGGGTATCTTGGGCAAGGATTCGTTTTTCATATTGGCACTACGTGAATCGGGGTAGGAGGGGGGGATTGAGAGGGCGCCGAACCACGGGCATTTAGGATGTGCACGATGGCGGCGGCAGGGGAAACTGCTAGAAGNGGGTAGGCGAACCCGACCGTTCCAGCCGCCGACTGCCCAGGAAGAGGGTTGCTGGCCCCTCGCTCGCAGCCTGCCTCGTTTCCTGCGTTTCACCCGCGCACTTTCCCTCCCAGGAACGCCGCTGCAGTCCCGGCTGTGCCATAGTCTATATTCTCCACTCAAGTTTCAGCTCTGATGGTCGGTTTGCGATGAAAAACGTGCACGTTTCAGAATGAAAGGAGGCGTTTTGACGAAACTGTTCGTGGTCATCGCGTACGTATCGTGTACTTTAAGGCCCTAAGCCAATAGAATTGAAGGAGAAAAGAATTGTAAGTAATAAATTTTTCTTTTAATTAAAGGCAGTAATTAATTATATTTTGATGTGGTATTGTATGATGTTTCGTGTTATTGGCAAATCCTGTGCAAACAGTAACTTACCCACCACGCAAACCTGCCACAAATGAAAAAGCGCATATTTGGTTATGATTATGCAAGTTATTAACTTAACATTTCTGGCGGAAGATACAACTTTGTTAGTTCAAACTCCGCTCTTTGTTCTATGGTCCAAACTATGATGTACAGTCGCAACACTGCTCACAGCAGAACTGAAAATGAGGCACACGTGACATCCAAAACTCCTTTGATAAAGATACTTTTCTTGCGTATTTCTCCCAGTACGGACTGATTCCAGCGATAATATTTGGCTGTTGCGAAGCTTGAAAAATACGAGCCACACCAACGACTCTCCGGGCCGCAGCAGTTCTTTGAAACGTCCTGCTGCAATGCGATTGGTCTGGCGTGGAAGTCCCGAGCCTGCGCAAGCAAACCACCCGCACTAGGCGAGCGTCTCGCGTGGCACGAAGGAGGCCAAAAACTATCTCCGAACTCAATTTCTCCGAGTGGGTTCTTGCAGAAGTGAAAGCAGCCCGTTTGTTGGCCGTCACCGCAAAGCATTTTTTTTTGCAACCGAGATATTAGCAAGGAGACTGGGGGGCACGGAGAAAGTCGCTGGTGCAAGATCAGGGCGAATCAAGACCCCGAGATATCTCCAGGAAATCAATCTGACTCGCAGGACTATCAAGCCAGTGCACTAGTTAGTGGCACAGGGCATTTGCTGAAACAAGCATGTTAGTGTAAAGTTGTCGCCAGCTGGAATTATAGCAATCCGAGCAATCGACAATTCTGAAAACGCTATCAAATGCATTTCGGCACGTTATTTGCGTCCGCTGCAAATGGAGCTGGAGTTAGAAATAGATGTACAGTGGCTGACACACCACGCATTTAAAAATAGCGTTGTTCTGACATCATACAAATGTTATTTCCCCGATGTTCNCGACAATTCTGAAAACGCTATCAAATGCATTTCGGCACGTTATTTGCGTCCGCTGCAAATGGAGCTGGAGTTAGAAATAGACGTACAGTGGCTGACACACCACGCATTTAAAAATAGCGTTGTTCTGACATCATACAAATGTTATTTCCCCGATGTTCCTCCATAACTGATTCCCGTTTGATGCAAAAGTTTCTGGCTGTGTGGCTTGCGTTCCCACTTAAAACACACTGCGAAGGTTACGACATATTCTTTGTCCGTAATGCAGTAGAAATACAAGAAGTTCTGAGACGCTGACTTCGTGACTGAGTACGTAATCTAATTATATCTCGCTGGACGGTAAATTAGTCGAAAAATGACCTCCAATATTTCTACATAGCGGCTGCAAGTTCTGGGTAGGCAATACGGTCCACTCGTGTCGCTGAACAGTATTGCTTTGGGAACATTCCGTCCTCCCTTACAACACGGGAGCATGGCGCCTGCATTCTGTGTGACTTCCAGCTCGGTATCTGAGTTAAGAGTTGATGTTAATGTATACTATTTACATCCTCGCACTGGTTCATTTGAGGCGAAATCGTCATGGCAGACACTGGGCGGAAGTATATCAAGCCGAACAGAAAGAGCATACAACACCGACAGCCAATCTTAGAGATATGAAATATTCAATTTTTAAATGTATTACGGTAGCCAATGTTTCAAATATATATATATTTTTTTCGAGATCAACACTGGAGACTTACAAATCCATTAGACAGTGCTGAGGTTAGAAGCGTGCATTAAGAGAATAATTACCTTCCTGGTCAATATAAGCCCTGAGTACTAAAACAAAATCGAGCTAGTAGTACGATACAATGATGTTTCTGCCAAATATTTTGCAAGTTTAAAAAGGTGCAACGTAAACAAATTAGATTTAATTCATTAGAAAAAATAGCATTCCTAAATAATAGTTTTCAGTGAGAAAGGCCATTAAATCGGTCGTGTCCTCAGATCAGCCGTTCCCAGAGACTTCTCACGCGGCCGTAGAGCACGCCAGTTGCTACTGCAAAGGACTTGACGAGCGCATGATGTCGCGTGAAGAACATCGCGTGGTCAGAGCATCGCACAGAGGCCATATCGGGACAGAGGTCGCAAAGGCGAGAGCGCACACGAGCTACGTGCGAAGGTCAACCTTATCGCTGGTGCTCACCCACACAACCAAGCCTACGTGCGTCCTGGGTTGTACTGCAGGAGCGGCAAGGTCGAGACATTTCCAATGCATTAGAGAATAAACCACCACGGAAGTGAACGAATAGCTGATGTATCTGCATTTCCGACACTAAAAAACAATGCGATCAAAGGAAGTGTACCTTGTTAAGGCGCCCCAACTGTGTTGCAGTGTTTGAAATCTAGGGATTATTTTTATATACGAAACAAGCGTGCGTCCAATACGCTGAACTACGAAAAGAACGCACACTTCATAATATGTCTTACTTTTAAGACATCACACGCATTATAAACACCATTTCAGAGCACTCCAACACGGCTAAAAAGCTTTTTCAAAGCGCTGTACCTCAAAACATATGCGTTAATACACATGAAAGTACTCTAGGCACATGCACTGAACCCTGCTGCAGACTTCCCATCAATACAATTATAGGGTCACCGCTGAAAGTCCCGTACACGCAGCAGCACTACGAGAACACTGCACGCCAGTTCAGAACCCCGCGCGTATCGTCGATGGCGCACTTGTAGCGCGTGCCAGTGTAGCCCTTACAGCTCGGCCTCAATCGTGGGGGAATGCCCTAAGCAGGCGGGTCCCTTAAAGGCGCAGTCTGCGTGGGTGCAGTTTACACCTCCTAGCCGAGAAGCGTGGGAAAGCTAAGGGCGACGTGGCACGCGCATCATATGTCGGGTCGCCCTTACTGGCAAGGCACTGAACTCGGGTAGAAGCCTTCCTCGCAGACTCGCTTCATAGGACTTCCATTGGCGACCCTCTCTATCGTCAAGTAGTGATAAAGGTGTGCTGCATATCCCTATGCTATGTTCAAGTAGCATGTATCGGAAGTTCCGTTTCTAAAAATAGTTTTGAAACACTCTTATTAGCCCTTCATGGCTCATTAAAAATAACAAGGAAAAAAAAACAGAATTAAACAGGAAACTGAAGCTACATTTCATTTAAAGCACACAAGAATTATTTTGCAATATGATTTATGTTTATCTTCATTTCTAATGTAACATAAGGGCCATGAAACAGCGATAATCATAGGTGGCCGAATATTAATGTGGCCCACTGTATGTGTTACTTACATGCAAATGCATAGGTTTTTTATTTTATACATAATAGAATAACTTCAATGACCATAAATCTAAACATTACACTTGCAATAAAACATTTGCTTTCAGCTATTTTGCGCGCTCGAGGTCTCGGAACGCGTGAGCGGTCGACAGCCAAAAAATAAACTTTTGCAATGAAATGAGAACTTGTAACTTGTCTTTGGGCAAGACATGTGTATACGCTGTTAACAAAATATAAAGCGTGTGTTCAACCAAACCTCTGCAACGCACTTGATGCGGCGGCAGGCGGCGATAGCCCTGGATGGGTAACGTGAGGTGCATCCCATACTACTCCGAGTGCAGTGCACTGGTAAGGAGTGTCCCGGATGCTGCACAGAGGTCGGCAGCCGAGTCCCAAACTCAGGACGTACCAAACAAGGGAGTAGAGCAGCAGGGTGCAACTCGTCCCAGCAATGGAGGAACAAACGAGCTGTTAATGAGGCGGATCAGAGGTGAGCGGAGGTTGAAAGGGACAAGCGAGAAAACAAGCGCTGCTTCTTTACATGTGAATGGGCAGCCGGCAGTGGTCCAGGGACACGTCCTCCAGTGTCTAGCAGTGGGGGTGGAGGAAGGGGGGTCTCGCCTCTGCTCACTGCGGTGTTGCCATACGTAACAGACTTTTGTTCTCTAAATCTTTCCAGTTACCTTTCGCAGCAGCATCAGACGTTTTCTCTGAACTAGAAGCGACAAATGCGACAACTGCATAAAGCAAGTAGTGACAAGAGTGGAGAGATTTTGGCGGTCTCTTAACATCGATGTCTTGAGAGTCGATGAGAAAGTGAGGCGAGTGTGGAGCTGCGCCGGGATGCAAGTGCGGGGGAAACTGGAGAGCCCCGAGAAAACCCGCCGACCAGCGGCATCGACCGGCGCTATTCCCAAATGCGAAAATCCGGGGGCGACCCCGCCGGGAATCGAACTCGGTTCAGCTAGGTGGGAGGCGAGTAGTCTGACCACTACACCACCGCGGGCGGCAATGCATACGGCGATGGATAAAATGATAACTGCGGTAGAAATCTCGACAAATTAAACAAGACGTATGGGTCCACCTTGGACGTCGAACTTTATCGGAGAGCGACTACTAGAACTGTAAGTAAGCAATCACGATAGGGCCTAATCATGCTGAATGTGCGAAGTTCACGTTTGCGAGATATTATCTGTGGCAATGCACCATAGTTCCAACAGCTACCAACCGTTCGCGGCGGAAGGATACAGCTCTGCTTACACTGAAGGCGAAAGTAAGGGTGAAAGCAGTACACATTTTCGTATACTGAAATTATTTATTTCGCTATTTTTATTATAACCAACAATAAGATACTTTTAAGACAACAGAAGTATAAAACGCATGCGATACAACACACATTTAGGTAACAAGCAAACACGTCATGCATGGGGCGATTTTTTTAAAAGTCTGATTCAAAGAGAGTGAAGCGACCGCGAATAGACCATAGCGAGTGAAAGTTCTCGATTCGTACAAGTATAGACAGTTCACGTTAAAGTGAGCACTTAACCCTAGTTACTTTTTCCTTTCAACCACCTCTTTAAATAAATACTGCCCTTCAAGTAATAAGCGCAAGTGTGCACTGTGCATACTCCAGCGCACTCTTGAAGTGTACGTCCGAGGCTAACATAAAATATATTTCTTTACTATTACTGCGAATCAGAGGACTTTCAGAAGCGCTCACTCGATGGTGGATTGTGGCCAGGATTAGTGAGTGGGCGCCTGGTATGGTGCGGAGCTGACGTGGGTGCANCAAGGTTAACACTACCGCCTGCCCTCACGGCTATTCCAGATCGAGCGAGCACCTTTTGAAGCCCTCTCATTTGCGAAAATAGTCAGATAGTCAAATATATGTTATCTTATTCTTATACGTTGAGAGTCAAGTGAAATATATACGCTGTGTTTATTACTTAAGTGGTGATAGGATAAAATAAATCTGCGTCTTTAGTGAGTCGTGATTGACAATGTGTGACCGTGTGACCGTGTGAGTGCACACTATCTCAGCGATTCATAACCCGCGTCACGCATATTTTTTCATGAAGTTGGCAGCTGCAACGTTATTGGTCAAAAATGGTTATGCCATGGTGTTTACCGTTAACGTCAACGCTGTAAAAATAAATTTCAGTTCGTATTTTGCTTAACGTATTCCTTGTTTCTTCGTCGCTTTATGTATCGTACCAGTATAACTTCAGGGAACCAAGTTGTATAATCCAAAATAAATTGCTGGCAGCCCTGGCACTTCAGCGCTTAATTTTACGTTTATATTCCATTACGAAATCACTAAAACAGTAAAGTCAAATAAATAAAAAAACAAAAATCAGGCCGTGTTCCAATTGGCACTTTTTTGTTAACAAAATGGTCACGTGACCCGTTTTGTCTACAAAATCTATGACGTGTTTTTGTAATTTGCGTTGTCAACTTTGAAGCTGACAAATTAAAAAATATAAATTACAAAACCGCCGCCAGACTAGTTTTGCCTGTTTTAAACGTTAAATACATACAAGTGCAGGGTTACGGAAATAAACAAATGTACTCACAATATTTATTTCACAAAGCAAGTTGCTGAAATATTCTGGAAATAGGTATTTTGTCAATACAAAATTTTTGTTAAGTAGCCGTTTCACATCATATTGGTTACATTTTGTTAATTTTAAATTTGGGAATAATGGTAACATCAAAACAATAGCAGTATGGTGTGGTAGACAGTTGAATGTCGTGATGTTCCGACTTCACCNGGGAATAATGGTAACATCAAAACAATAGCAGTATGGTGTGGTAGACAGTTGAATGTCGTGATGTTCCGACTTCACCTTTCAAAATGTTAAATACAAATTACGAAAAACGAAACTCTAAACGAATTAGAACACTGCCTCAGTTTTTCAATCTTCGTAAAAATGGAATACAGTTAGATAAATAATTTATTGGCGATACCAGTTAATGCATTTCATGCATGTATTATTTTTAATTATCCTTGGCAATACTACATAAGATTCATTCTAGCTAACCTCAGAGTTAATTTTGGCAAAATGTATACTTGACCAACTTTGACAATTCAATTGTCAAGCTCTATAAGAAAAATGTTGATAAGGTCAGAACGCAAACTCAATGGCTAATATTTTCAATTGTGTTACAGCCCGAAGATTTATTCTTCTCAGGGCATTTCTTTTTTTTTTTGCCTTCTATGCACATTTCTTTTTTACTTTCGCTACTAAGAATTTTCGCCGCCAGGTAGCACTGATGTTGCATTGTACAGGATTTCCTTGGTTTTGTACGAAAACTTATGGAATAATAGCAACCTCCAAATATTTTTTTTTGTAAATGTTTTTATCTTTGATCTGTTAGAACCTACGTAAACGAGGGTGAAGTGAGGTGGGTATGGAGCAGCGCCGGAATGCAAGGGCGGGAGAAACGGAAGGTCCCCGAGAAAACCCGCCGACCAACGGCATCGTCCACGTGCGAAAATCCGGGAGTGACCCCGCCGAGAATCGAACCTGATTCGCCTACGTGGCAGGCGAGTAGTCTGACCACTACACCACCGCAGCCCCACCTAACCAAGCACACGGTACGGATTCTCCCTCCTACGAGCTAATTCTGGTGGAGACACATCAACAATTACTTCATTACCGTAGTAAAAAAATGTTTTACACGCGTAAATGACACCAAAACATTAAATTACCATGGATTGCCATGTCAGACAACTTTGGTGTTGGAAATGCTAAGGCGTCACATTGNGAAAATCCGGGAGTGACCCCGCCGAGAATCGAACCTGATTCGCCTACGTGGCAGGCGAGTAGTCTGACCACTACACAACCGCAGCCCCACCTAACCAAGCACACGGTACGGATTCTCCCTCCTACGAGCTAATTCTGGTGGAGACACATCAACAATTACTTCATTACCGTAGTAAAAAAATGTTTTACACGCGTAAATTACACCAAAACATTAAATTACCATGGATTGCCATGTCAGACAACTTTGGTGTTGGAAATGCTAAGGCGTCACATTGNTACACCAAAACATTAAATTACCATGGATTGCCATGTCAGACAACTTTGGTGTTGGAAATGCTAAGGCGTCACATTGCCATGCTCTGGAGATTGCCGCAACCACCTACTTTGAAGACAAAATGCATTTACGCTGTTAGTCACTTGTATTGAAGGAGCGTAAGGCAGAGATGTCACTTCCAAATGCCCCTGAACAATAATTACAACAGAACGAGTGCCGTGGGATAATGGCGCATTCATTACCTCGCCACTAATTGCACTCTCGCTAATTCGTCAGCAGCGGGCATTACGAAGCTGTAATACGGGAGGTCAAGTTCACTTAGTGCAATATGGAGTCGCATCTTACAGACATCCATTTGCACCGCTCCACAGCGTTTACGGCTTATACAGACTTGCATAATGATCACTCGGGAATAACTACCGTCGTTATATAATAAAACTAGCGCCTACTGCCTTTCCTAATTAAGATTTTCACTTACCCGATACAATCAAGAGAACTCGAGACGTCTTCGTTAAAGGATGCTGGTACAATTATTTACATTTCTCGTGTGCCCTAGAAAGTGCAACTAGCCAAACCTTGGATTGTTGGGTGGATCATGTGTGTCCGATGTAACGAGATTCACTGACTAATTAATTACACATCTCGTGGGTAGTGATGTTAACGGTAATTTAAACAATTTTGAAAGCCCTGCGTCGAGATCTACTTGTACGCACATTGTGTATTCTTCCACAGTATGCAAAGTTAACGTTGCCACGGGCCTGATCACTTCATTCAAGCACCAATCAAATGTAACTGCGAAATGATTAGGCAAGTAAATATTTTACAAGTTTGCTAATTCTTACACTTCTATGCATAAAAAAACTGAAAGCAAAATTTATAATTTCAGTATTTGCACACATTTACGCAACGCGTTTAATTCAGCATTAAGACATGGAACTACTTGCCTCCTTCGTTACCAACTAAATGGGCGATTACCAGACAGGGCGCCCGNAATTCAGCATTAAGACATGGAACTACTTGCCTCCTTCGTTACCAACTAAATGGGCGATTACCAGACAGGGCGCCCGTTAAAATATACGCACATAGTGGAAGAGACATTTTCGAAAGATTGATTTGCAGTAATAATTATTTTTTTTAGATGTGTTTGCATCAGCACGCTACCTTGAAAACAACATAGGCATGGGACACAACTAAGCATATCTTCGTCCTGCTGCAGATAGACGGGCNTAGCACGCTACCTTGAAAACAACATAGGCATGGGACACAACTAAGCATATCTTCGTCCTGCTGCAGATAGACGGGCAGGTGTTTGTAGACTGATTATATTTCGTGTTGTGTACATACGAGAAGGAATTCTTTAGGCAGGTATGCAAGTTCGATATCTTTGTCGGGTGCTGTAGGTGAAGTTTTGAGCGATGTATGGTGGTGGTCCGAACAGCTTTTATAAACCTAAAAGTGTGTAGGGTGGACGGAAGCGATATTCTCTACGCACAATAGTTTATACGAAGCTATATTTTAAAGATCGTGCTAATATTTACTGCTTGGCGTATTCGAACAACATAAACTGTTATCTTGTACTGTATAATTGAATTCCTCTCGTAAGAGGCAGGGATGTGTAATATAGGATTGCAATGGCTGGTAAATGCTTACAGTTACCACGACTAATCGCATTGTGCATGTATCACATTTGTATCTATCCAGATTATTGTATATTGCAGTTTGTTGCAAGTTATCCATGCTGACATTTATTTGCGTATACGTTTTCATTTATTTATCCAGTCTGGCTGTTATTGGTCGGTTAAGGGAGACTAGCTGTCGCTAATGGCGATCGAGTTGGTAGACACTTGTGCTATCATGCGACAAGGGTGGTTGTGGTGGGTATTGATGAGTGAGTGCATGCCGATGTGTATGTATGTGTTATTTCAGACCATAAACACATTTGGTTCAGAAATTATAGCTAACTATGCTTGTAAGTACGCAATGAGAGCCTGGCATAGCCAATCGGGGCCGAGACCCTTTTGAGAGCCTCGCATAGCCAATCGGGGCCGAGACCCTTTTGAGAGCCTCGCATAGCCAATCGGGGCAGAGACCCTTTCGAGAGCCTCGCATAGCCAATGGAATGCAAGAGCATGAAGTAGGGTCGTCTGAATACAAGAGCATGAAATCCCTCAATCCTTCACTCTACAAAAAGGAGACATATTGTGGAATCGCCGACGGAAATTGAACGAAAATATTTTTAAAGGGAAATTCGGGAAATTGTCTGGCAAATACGGTCGTTTTACAGGTAATGGTTGCCAAAATGGCCGACGTCAGGGGAAAGGGAAAAATGACATCATCCAAGATGGCCGCGGCTCGTCCCGCCAGGTGCCCCAGAACCAACTATTTCTAACTACTAATTGCATCAGTACTCTACCACTGTACCATTACGTAAAGCACAATAACAGAAACTGTAATAAAACTTATCAAGTTGCATATGCGCATCCGTATGCTTATTTGTACACTTTTCTTCGTACGTCAACTTAGTATTNAATAAAACTTATCAAGTTGCATATGCGCATCCGTATGCTTATTTGTACACTTTTCTTCGTACGTCAACTTAGTATTGAGTTTTCGACACGTAATCGTGATTATGAAGGATATTAAAATTAAGATGAGCGTCTTGCAAACATCCAGTGAAACTCACAAAGTACGATGCATGTCACGTAACTCGAGGAAAGTGTTTTAAATCGTTTATGGTGAACGTAAACGTCGTCCATACGACGACAGGTATTAAAACACGGAAGCAGCTTACGGCTACGCAGCGCTATGGNTGGTGAACGTAAACGTCGTCCATACGACGACAGGTATTAAAACACGGAAGCAGCTTACGGCTACGCAGCGCTATGGTCAAGGACATCAAGTAAATCCATCACTCTTGCAACAGATACATGGTTTAACATTCTTGCAGGAAAACTACGTAAGAGAATACCAACAAGCTTATAAACCATTCTAAGTAGTTCACGATACAGCACCAACTACGCGCAGTTCATTTTGCGATTTAAGGGAAAGCTTCCCCCCGCCATATTGGATTCTTAGTTTTTCCAGCTTTTTTTTATATTTTTAAAAAGTAAATTTCTGACAGCACCCTTATACTCTACTAGCTACAGTCTATTCGTGATTTCTGCACACTTTTTGACAAAAAAAAAACCTTTGAAAAATCACTTCATGGTTGACGTGCTTATTTCCTAAATATTTCATGCATCAGGAGCGTTTTATACTTTCGTCAAGATAAAAGTATTTTATTTGTGGTTAAATAAAACTTGTATCTATATTATTATTTATAAATTATAATACTGCATATATAATTATTATAAATATAACCAGATAGAAAACAGGTGTGTTGGTAATGCCCAGTAATAAATAGTTCTTNCTGCATATATAATTATTATAAATATAACCAGATAGAAAACAGGTGTGTTGGTAATGCCCAGTAATAAATAGTTCTTGTGCACAATTTTGTTACTCAGAGTACGCACAATGCGGTGCTCTGCCCCTTTGGTGTAATTGTCTAAACTCTGTTAANATGCACAATTTTGTTACTCAGAGTACGCACAATGCGGTGCTCTGCCCCTTTGGTGTAATTGTCTAAACTCTGTTAAGCTTTGTTTGTACGAGTCTGAGGAATATACCGGAAGAAGAACTTTGGCCGGGCTTCGCGCAAGTTGGAAGTAACCGCGAATGGAGCATATTGACCTTGCTTGCCCAGCGGTACAGGTATGACTGAACTAGCCAACTCTAAATTACACCATAACATTAATTCTGCCAACAGTCGGCAAAATCAATATTCTGACGGTAAATGCATGCGCTATGTCTGTACTGCTGTGCAGGTCCACAGTTGGTTGGGTATAGAAGTACTTCCGGAATTTTCTTTTAAAAACAAACAAGCTAGAAAACCCAAGAATCCAATACGGCGGGGGAAGGCTCTCCTTACGAGAATTTTGAAAGATGGTGAGCAGAATAGGATCAATCCTAACGAGACCTGCCCTCAAGATGTCAATGCTAGCTCACAACGTATTAAAGACTGTTCGCGATAAAGTGAACACTTTTGAAATCAACCTTAGAAAAAAGTCACTACTCCTACCTGCATATATTTTAACGAGTGCACCGAGTGACGTGCGCCCAGTAAAGTTGGCGACTAAGAAGGGAAAGTAGTCCCATATCTTACCGTCGAATAAAATAGTATTAGGTAACCATTTGCGATAACTATAATTATTTATTTCGCTTCGAGGTGTAAAAATAAGCAGATTTGTGAAGCATTTACTTTTCTAGTAATTCCACGGTTTCACTTGACCGGCGCATGAATAAAGTGACTAGGCCCAATTTTACACAAGGCGGAAGACTACACAACGTGCATACAAGTATAGGCTGTTCACGGTACAGTGAGCACTTTTCAGGCCCTAGTGACTTTTTCCTTTCAGCCATTTTTTTTATCCTTTAACCACATTTTTAAATAAATATTGTCATTTAAGTAATAAAAACGGCGTGCATATTCCACCTGCACTCTGAAGTTGACGTCTACAGCTGAAATAATATATATTTATTGACTCTTGTTCCAAACGAGAGGGTTTTAAAAATAGCTCAGTTTACCGTGAACGGTCTATAGTGAAATGTAACACAGACAGCAATATCGCAGGAAGCAAGTAGGAGGACTAGGATCATTATGCACAGTTTGACAAGAGCCGAGTTGGTCGTGAGCGCCTGTGAGAGATGGTGCGGGCAAAGACTTCTAAAGCCGTGGAAAAGGAATAGAAGGGAATATAAGAGACGGGAAGGGAAGGTAGGG
>NQII01002007.1:157349-174707 GCA_002778355.1 Clitarchus hookeri | reverse complement strand
TGCCACTGCCACCCCCACCCACCGGGGGGCCCAGGCGGCTGAGCGGTTAGTCTGCTCGCCTCCCACCAAGGCGAACCCGGGTTCAATCCCCGCCGGATCGCTCCCGGAATTCGCAAGTGGGAATCGCGCCGAACGATGCCGCTGGTCGGCGGATTTTCTTCCGTTTCTCCCTCGTCGGCTCTCCAAAACCTCGTTGTTAAGAGCCGCTCAAATCTCTCAACGATCCCCTGAGGAGATACTGCATCACCATCTTGCAGCGTTGCTAACTTGAGTTTTACAACTCATTTGCCGGCTTTTAATTCTTACCTAGTGGCTAACGCCACTATAATTGTCTGCTAGCGGTAAACTTAGCACTTTTGAAAGCCCTGTGTAAGATCTACTTGTATGCAAAAATTGCGTATTATTCCGCTACTTGACTCGCGTATCGGTCAAGCCAAACTATATAATTATCAGAAAAGTAAATAGTCTACAAATATGGCAATTCTTGCAGTTACATGCACTAAAAAAAAGCACAAGAAATCATTTTGATTCTCACAAATATTTGCGTCAACACTTAATTCGACGTTTTGATACGGAACTACTTTCTCTCAGTCGTTTCCTGGGCGTGTGGCAGTCTGTGTTCGTCTAAATACATGCAAGTGTTTCAAACGTCCATTTTAAAAGTGCTGAATTAACCGTGACCAGCCTATATATTCCTCTTACACCAGTGTTGCCAACTCTGGGAAATTTTCCACCCTATTTGGTGGCATTCAATCCCAACCTAATCGGAAAAATTGATATCCAATGCACAGGTGTAGTGGGAGAGGAACACCGTTCCGGCACTGTTTTGTGAGGATTTTTTTTATTTTATCTTATGTATTTTCAATTACTGATTATTCCTTTGGTTTAGCGAACTTACGAAAACAGCTATTTATAATGTTTTAATTTCGTGCACACTTTGTTTATAACTAAGGACATTATTTTATAAACAGGCGGGATGAATTTGTGAAGTATATTTTAATCCAATTGAATTACGAAATAAATACCTACCCCCCCCCAACTACCACAAAGATGAAAGTTTTTAGAAACTGCCTAATTTAAGACTACGCCCCTGATGTAGTTATCAGTAAATAATCTAGTGCGTTTTTTTTTACCGCCTGTGTAGTGGGCAGTTATGAGGGGGGGAGGGGACATATATCTGGAGTGTGGCCCAGTGATAAACAACCGTAGCATACTTCTGTAATTATGAATTGGCGACAATGCATCAAACATTGCGCTAGTTCTGTCACCACTACAATTACATAATATGTGCGTTTATGTACATTTAACTATGTTGCAAAAAATTAGTTTAAAACAATCGTTAAACAGTTATTTCAAGTTTACTAAAATATGGGTACTGTTTGATGTAGGTTTCAATATATTTCATAACCTAGGGGTTTCTAGTGAATTTTTTACTTGTGGCCTAGTGGAATTCTGTCGAAATGTTTGCAACACTGTCCTACATACCAGTCGTCCTATGAACCAGATTACAGACCAGAACCTTACGTCGACAAAATTAAATCCATCAACTAAAATATGTGCGTGGAAGGGAGTGATAGGAAAAAAAAATTGAAGTATAAAAGGCAAGAAAAATGTATTCGGGTCAAATCGTAACGCGAGTTAAGTCTTGCGTATGTAGACGTTACACAACGTAAAATATACTCCGTTGCAAATCCGGGTCAATCGCGTTCAGGTTATTCGTTTTGCATCGGCAACACTGCTTGTGCGACTACATTATAGCTCTGACTGACGTGCGCGCGGGGTTGGTCTCTGGGAACAAGCAACGACGCACCAAGTTCAAGGGTCGTGATGGTGACTCGCAGAAAGGCACATATGACGGGCTTCCGCGGTTTCCCAACCATCGTCTGACAAGTTGCTGCTCGTGTCGTGAGCGAGGTAACACAAACAGACTAAAAAACGGGACTAACCGTCGCACTAATTTATCGAGAAACAATCACCGCTTCATCTACCGTAGCTATGGGACTAGCCGCTGAGTTAACAATTTAGATGCCCGGCCGTAAACACAAATCGTGAACTGCCACACGATGATTCATCAATCTCCCGGTTACTTAAGACACTCCTTTCTTAAGTATGCGAAACATGCTAAGTCTGATTTTAAACTACTACATTTGTGTAAGTACATTTAAATTGGGGCGTAGTGTCATAGTGTGTTCGCGGTTTCTTCACACTTTTTGAATCAAACCTTTGCAAAATACTTTACGCATTTAGGTGTTTCCTGATTATGTCATGCATCGTAAGCATTTTATATTTTTGTTAACATAAAAATAACTTATTTTTTATTAACTTTAACTTTTAAATATATTATAACTGCAAATTATGATATTTAATTTTTAATTGAAATAATTAAGAACAGTGAGAAAATAGGTATGTTGATAACGCCTAGTCAGAAATTGTTCTTGCGCAAAATAATATTACACCGCGTGCGCACAGATACGGTGCGTTATCGTTTTGGTGTAATTTGCAGCTTAGTTTGTACGAGGAAGAGGAATGAATATCCTGGAAGTAGGGCTTGAGCAGGGCTTCAGGAAAGTTGGAAGTAACCGTGGATTGACTGGCAGGCAGCACGGAGTTAGACAGGAGGGAGCAGATTTGCGAGAACGCAGCCATAAAGAAGGAGAGTTGGAGCGGGGTGGGTGTTGCGTGCGGAAGATTGCAAGGAAGGGCGAGTACTGTGAAGGGCAGCAATGGGGCGACCCCCCCCTCCCCAACCACCGACAGATGACCACATGCCGNGGGGGGGGGGGGGTGCTCGCACGACGTGCGCGCAGATGGGAAACAGCCACTCGCTGCGTAAGTTCTCGACTTTTTACAACAAGCAGATAACTCGCAGAATATTAAACAACTCGTAAAATTTTAATCTTCTATCATTCTACTATCGTGCATTGTCGGTAATTACCATGAATTCGAAATTATGACGCGGAAACGAAGAATTTCTGCAAAGTTGGGGAAGCTGAGTGTTGAGAAAATGTGCCCCTTTTCGGATCACCAATTCCAGTTCCTTATTACAAAAGTATCTGGCGGTCTTGCAGATCCCGGTCGCAGGCACGCTGTTCGCGAACGAGGCTAGGCTTGCTGCAATGAAGTTAAAAATCATCGACAAACTAGACTGCTGTCCAGCTGTTTTAAAAAAAGAAATAATTATCTTTATTCTGCGTATAACTATCTCCTTGTCACGGTATCCCAAATCATTTTTATAACGTTTTTACCAAACGACCGTGGAGCAGTAATACAGTATTGCAATTACTTNTCACGGTATCCCAAATCATTTTTATAACGTTTTTACCAAACGACCGTGGAGCAGTAATACAGTATTGCAATTACTTTCTGATGCGCCGACGTATTGCCCATAAACTAAGTGTAGACCTGCATTATGATCATGAACCTGCATTGTGATCCACCGCTGGGAGCAATACGAACAGAAAATGTCTTCGGGAAGCACCTTAAAACATGTTGCTATTATTCAATGACGCGCGAAAGTATTGTCCGTGAATTTTGTCTGTTGGGTGCGAGGACTCCGGGGCGAAGTCTCTGTATCCTTGTAATGGTCTGTCCCACGAANTCCGTGAATTTTGTCTGTTGGGTGCGAGGACTCCGGGGCGAAGTCTCTGTATCCTTGTAATGGTCTGTCCCACGAACGAGTCCTGGCGAGGGGGTGGTGGTGTGGTCAGACAACTAGCCTCCCACCAAGGCGAACTTGGTTGTACTTCCGACGGAGTCGCTCCCGTGGAATGTGAGAATCGTGTCGGGCGATGCCACTGGTCGGTTCGTTTTCTCGAGGGTTTCCCGGGCCCCCGCATTCAGACTCTTCTCCACGCCCACCTCACTTTACCCTCATCGGCTCTCGATAACTTTATGTGAAGAACCGGTCGCTCGGATTTCCATGAATGAGTGCACCTTTTTATGGCAGTTTTGGAAGTAGTCTTGTGTACAGTTGTTTCCAAGACAAAATATTGTCTCTTGACATGCTGGGCAGGTTGACGGTGAGCTGAGTGTGTTGGGGACATTGCTGTATCCATGGAAACACAGGTAGACAGAACTGTCAAAGTGCACTGGTTCGCGAGTGAGAGACCACGGAGGTCCTGCACTACACTCGCGCCAGTTGGGGAAGCACACTCGCCAGGGTGTCACGGGGCGAACAGCTGATAAGCGGGAGGGCGAGCGGCTTGCAATGTCGGCGTTGTGGCGAAGGCCGGCCTTGAACAGCCGTCAATATGCGCGCTCGTTATCGGGGAGGGGATCGCCCAAGGCCGGCGGAGCGATACGGCCGGCGGTATTAACTGACGACTTATCGCCGACACTCGCTCATCTGGCAGGCGCTTACTTCTTCGCCGTGTCGCCAGAGTTGTTCCACATTCCCGGCGAGAGACGGGGATTAGCGAGGAGATAGCAGTCGTCGCCTCGGCTTGCGACACCCTGGCTAGCGCGCGTCTTCCGTTCTGCATAGTCTGCTCTTGCTGTTGCCAACTGTCCCCTGGCCCACGGCCTGGCCTTTCCCGTATCTCAGACTTATTGGAAAACAAACTTATCTCAGATGCTTTAACCCAATGGCCACAGAGAGTTACAACTCACTCCAAAATGTGCGTTCGTGGAAGTAGCGCTTACCGAGATACGCACAGACACTTTTCTTCCAGTGTGTGTTGGTGTCTTCTGTTTCAAAGCCAAATAAATTATAAATTCAAATCATACTGAATTATGACTATAAATGCAACTAGTAGCGATTGTGTACTCCTAGATTTACTTAGTGTCATTGAAGTATCGATATGTCAGAAGAGTCAAGCCAAAGAACGACTTCCAGTTGTCTGTTATTCTTTGACACAAGGGGAAGACTGCCATCACTGGACCACTACTGATTAACATCTGTCAGATTTTAACAGGACATTGAAATTTCAAAGCAAATCGACACATTTAATTTGGTAAACTCCCCTCTGTAGGATATGCTACACAATGCTACACATACACTAAAAGATTGTCTTAAGATTGAAGACTTAAAGAGTCTTCTTTACATCTGCAGGCGTAAGTATGCAACACGCACTAACCCCATGTACTCTAATGTTAATATATTTTTGAGTTTTTTTTGGCGAAACTATGTAAGTCACTGCCTGAAATGCGATATCAAATTTAAGGCATTTATCGAAATTGGTGCAAATAACAAATAGAATTTAATATTCGAAGTGAGATATTATGGACATGAATATTGATTTTAAAAAACACGACCACAAATGAACTGGACACTGTGTACCTTAAATACCGGAACAAAATAGTATTCAGCTATTCTTTGCTGAATCTTCAATGATTTCTGCGTCCAAATGTGTTATATTGTACCTACCGTGTAAAGTACTTCTGAAAAAAGCAAAAACTAAGCTATTTTGTGGTAACAAATCGTACATGGAGATAGAAAACTTTTATCATGGGCTCGAAGGCCATCTCTGCTCATTGTAACAGGAATCACAGAAGGGGGTGACAGGGAGAATCACACGCAAGAGATCTTATCTTTAGCTCTAGTTTAAAGTCTTTCACGAGACGGCATTGTTTTCCCGCTCTTCGTGTGATGTGGCAATTTTAATCGCATATTGTTTTGATGGTGCAGTGGACAATTTTGCTTCTACGGAAATATCCAAATTACTATAACTTAAAAAGTTTGAACTTCACCAAAAGAAGAAAATGCGATCAGTATGTCGCTGTTCGTATCGTTCGTACATGTGCGAGAAACACACACTGTAAACCTTTTCAGCGAAGTTAAACTTTAAACATAAAAACTGGATTTTCAATATAATAAAAGTGTACAAAGGGAGGTGTTTTATACCACGTAAATAAAAAAATTCTAGCAATAGTTTTGAAATATATTATTTACAAAACACAATAACTTACAGTTTGTAATTACTAATCGCAATTCCTGAGCATTTGTTGTCCTAAGCCAATCCTTGGACGATTACATCACTAAAATCACCTGTCTCTTCAACTGATACGAAATAATTTATTTGCAGACCCATTCAATTAATACAACACAACAAAAACCAACCAACACAAACGTCAGAACGTAAATACGTACGTAGCCGCTTGTGCTTATTGACTGACGGTTAAGGAAAATGGCGGACCAAGGAACACAGCCAGCCAGTTAACACGTGCCGATAGTACATTTCGCTCGTGAAGACGCACTAACCACGCACCTACAACCAACTACGCTTGTTGACATGTGCAAATACAAAAATAATTAACTGCCGATATAATATTTCAACACCAGCAACCTACTCGCTCAAGCATGACGAAAGAGAGCTCAATGACGTTCGCCGAGTTGGAAACGTTTCACATAACCGTGATGTACTCGTGAGATATTGTAATTCCTTAAAATGTTTTTAAGGCCCGTGGTCTACAGTAAAAAAAAATTCGTGCATTACTCGAAAAAGGTAATTTAAGTGCTGTAATTACCATTAAATTTCGAAGTTATAATTTTTAGTTCCGAGTACTATCCCCCCCCCCCCCNAAAATCATCGTATAAATCGTCAACATAACATATATCTCACAACAACCATCAACTGACGCAATACTTTGCATGTACTGTTCACATACTGTGTAGGTTGATCACGGTCATAATTTACTGACGTTAAATGAAATGCAGTATACGTAATATCGGGCGAGATAACTAGCTCCTAAAACTAAATTGCATTATTTTTTATAGTAAGACATTACAAGCGTTGTGAAAAAGATGTATGTATGTATGTATGNCCTAAAACTAAATTGCATTATTTTTTATAGTAAGACATTACAAGCGTTGTGAAAAAGATGTATGTATGTATGTATGCATCAATGTATGTATGTATGTACGTATGTATGCATATATGTATGTATGTACACACATACATATATGCACACATTTCTTATGTCCCACACGAGTAAAACTGTAAGTTTATGANATATGTATGTATGTACACACATACATATATGCACACATTTCTTATGTCCCACACGAGTAAAACTGTAAGTTTATGAACGCCATAAGTTATGCGATTGGTTTGTCTAATTAATATGCTTTTGTTTCAGGCTGCAATTGTTGGTTACAAGACGAAAAAGATTTTTTTCATCGGCGTACGAAATAAGTACTGCACTGTGTGTGATCAAGCACAGAAACAAGGGAAGGAACAACCAGGGCACACATGTTACAAGCATTGGAGTCAAGAACAAAGTGCATCCAGTATGGAAGCTGACATTAACGTAGAAGGCTTTTGGAGAAGACTCTGATAGCCGATGGTGACAGCAGTGTTTACAAAAAACTACTTGAAGAAAGACCGTACAGAAACTTAACTGCCGATAAACTGGAATGCCGAAATCACCTTTGGCGTAATTACTGCAACAAGTTGAAAAACACGTGGACAACTGGTAAAACGGCCCATTTCATCTACGGAAACAAATAATGTGCATTCCAAAAGCTCAGAGTTGCGTGGCTATGCACGGAAGTACAGCGAACCTGCGAAACATCATAAATAGTGTTGATCGTGTTTTTGGTGACCATCAACAGTATGCTTCATATACTTCTGTGCCGGTGCAAAAGAATGTGACAAACATTATTCCGCTTCTTAATGCGTGAGGCCTGTACCAACAAATGAGATCTTTGGCAGGTAACTTGATCGGGCATAGCCGCAGTTTACTTTAGAACGTTGACAACAATATTGCGTTGAGCATTACAACTCTGCAGTGGCGAAGAAGACGGGCGCCAGGCGCACCAACTACACGAAACGTGAAACAACTCAAGCGCGTTGCTAAGCGACGGTGGTTGCCTACACTCCTGGAGCTCTGCGCTATTAACTTCATTAAAAAAACGTGGTAAAAGTCAGGTACATTTACAAAAAGATTGGAAGCTCGAAGAAGACGGGAAATAGTAACTAGAATAAAGTGAAAGAATGTAGATGGAAAGCCAGCTATAAAATCAAAGAAGCTGTTTTCTGATGAAAAAAAAACATCGATCCTGATTATGGAGCTAAGGCACAAAAGCCAGATCTACTTGCAGATGATTTCAATGCTCTGTGTGATGAGCTATGCGGTCCCGCCAGGATGAGTCACGGCGCGTGTTGCTTGCCTACAGCTGCGAGTACAGGTCCACTGCCCCATGTTACCGACCCACCTAACTTAATCATATTAGCACATTATTTCTTGGCGTTTCTGTGCTACTTACTGTATCACTGAATTCCTCTTTGCGCGTACTTTCAGATGCCGTTGAAATAAATGTATTTTTCCAGGGGGAGGGGGGAAATCATATGTGGTTTAATTATTTCTGTCCATACACGTGTTGCGAATAGTCACTTTGCGGCAAATTACTTGCCGCCGTACGTAATTTCATTTAGCGAAAACCGCATTTCGTGATCTGAAACCGTTCCGGAAATGTTGGCGGTGTCCAACGTTAGGCGGACCATCATTATATATAATATTTATATATATATATNGAAACCGTTCCGGAAATGTTGGCGGTGTCCAACGTTAGGCGGACCATCATTATATATAATATTTATATATATATATATTACTCATTTACTAGTTCTTATACTGAAATGCACTTTAAAATGTACGAAGGGAAATAAATAATNGAAACCGTTCCGGAAATGTTGGCGGTGTCCAACGTTAGGCGGACCATCATTATATATAATATTTATATATATATATTACTCATTTACTAGTTCTTATACTGAAATGCACTTTAAAATGTACGAAGGGAAATAAATAATGNTATATATATATATTACTCATTTACTAGTTCTTATACTGAAATGCACTTTAAAATGTACGAAGGGAAATAAATAATGTCACTACTCATAAACACCTAATTCATTGTTATGTTGCGTAACTTCCCTCTGTCGTTACCAACTTTACTAGGCGTATATCAGTCGGTGGACCCGTTAAAAAATATATGCAGGCAGGAGCAGTGGTGATATTCAAACTGTTTCAAAAGTGCTCAATTATTTGCGAAAAGTCTGAAGAGAACGGCTGTACCCCGCCTTGCAGCAGCAGGTAAGTAGCGGGTCCGTCGCGAGGCCGTAGCGGCCGTGAGGCCCACACGCGGCGAGGCCCGAGGAGCCGAAATCGCATCACGACCTTGGATACATACAGCCGCGAAAGAAACTTCTACCTCGCTCACTAACTAAGGCCGTGTCCCACTGGCTCACTTCTCCCCTGCCCTTTCAGATATAGTCCGTTCGCTGTTACTTCTACTTTACTGTAGCCCTGCTCAAGTTGTACTTTCACGATATCACTCCGCCCCATGCAAACTAAGCTTAACCCAGTCTGAAAAATTACACCAAAGGGACAATGTAATAATATTATTCATGAGCACTATTTCTTACTAGGAACACCACACAACACACCTATTTCCTAGCTGTTTTTATTAATTTTAATTATAAATGAAATATAATTTATAGATAAAATGTAAATTAAAGTTTAATTTTACTAAAAATAAGTTACTTAAATGTTAACAGAAGCATAAAACGTCTTATACACGAGATTTAGGACACAACCAAACACGTGGTGTGATTTTTCAAAGGTTTGATTCGAAAACTGTAAAAAAAAAAAAAACCCGCATAATAGACTATATCTAAGATTTCAATGCACATTTATTGAGCAGTAAAATGCCAATGCCATAAAAATAATATAATTTCAAATAACTTCAGTCAAACTATTTTTCATACACATCGTGTGAAGACTTTAGTTTTATACTAAAAAAAATTGTATATATGGTCAACTTTGTTCCAAAAGAGAAGTTATTAAATTTACAGATTTTATATAATTTAAAGCACTGCATTTATCAAGCACAATTCTCCACTTACAAAAATAGGCTGTTCGCGGTAAAGTGCGCACACTTTCTAAAACCCTTCGAACAGGCATTAATAAATATATTTTAATGCATTCTCAGACGTTAACTTTTTCAGGGTGGTGAAATGTATACTCTGTTTAGTAGTCAAGTGGAAATGTTTATATTAAAAAGTGGCGGAAGGGTAGAAATTGACTACAAGGAAAAATTTAGCAGGGCCTTGAAAAGTGCTCACGTTATCGTGAATAGACTTGTAACGCAGCTGTAGATACACTTTGAAGGTTAAACTACTACGACGGCGGTTTCTTATCGGATTCTCAAGTTTCGTTACATACCGAATGGGTTACGACAAAATACGAAATACAACGGGTACGTAAATTTTTTAATACAAAATAGTGTTACGTTATCATATCGTTAACGAAACTTTCAAATTAGGAAAAACCAAAGCTTCCAAGAGCCGTGGTTTAGCATTGTTATGTAATGGAGGATGGCACGCCAAGCATTCGTCGTTCGCAAGCGACTCGATAAAAAATGTTGAGAAAACAACGCTATCAAGCCATCTCTTACCTGAATATGCTTGGAAAGAAACAAAATCCTGCAGCTATTAATTTAAACATTACAATTGTAACAATACGATAAGGTCGTATGTCTTCCAACGGAACACTGCACCAGACTGTACAACAGGTAGAACTCATTACATCGTAGTACACAAACTACCACAACAGTCAGAATAGTACTACTTATATTCGCATTTTAATAAAGACACATTATATAATTTACTTATATAAATATCATGCAAATAACTATGAGCATTAATTAAAATTTTCAGCGTATTTCGATTCTGGAGCGTTTATATAGCACATTTTGCCAAAAAAAAAAAAGGGCTAGTGTAAGAATCATAATTATTACTTTGCTTGCATGTAAAAAAAATAACGGCAGGCCTAATAATAGTAATTTTTAATGACTGGTTCTCTGTGCATTCAATTATAATATTACTGAAATTTCATTATATACAACCAGAGAAATTATTCGCATGGTCTCGCTTTTAATCGACTGCCAGCATTATGTTACATACTCTAGATAAAGTAGGCTGAAATATCTCGTTTGAAATTCTGAAGGAAGGTTCAGCGCACAAATGGATCAAGTCCATTTAGATATGTTGATGAGAAACACTAGTTAAGTATTACTTTCTCCAAGGAACACTGTCTACAGCTTCATTAATATTTTGCATCTGAAATTAAGTATTGACTGCATTGGAAAAACTGTCAGAGGAAATTATTACCATCGTGAATTTCCCCACTAATTATAAAACATCTTACTTTATCTACTTGTGCTCGGAAACCTCCAAATGTAGTAGAGTGGACCGTCCGCCGGGATCAGAGCCAGGTTCGCCTGGGGGGGGGGNACGCGGCCCCCCTCCAAATATATGTTCAACTCCTCTTGGTGCCATGCCTCCTGCGAGCGGACTGTGCAGTCGGCACCTGGCGCCGCGGGCAGAGCGCTTTGTGCACCCCTCGCGGGCGAAAAGGGGGAAACGGGAACAGGGGTGGCCAACACGCGGCGCTCGCAGGCTCCTCGATAGATGGCGCTCCAGTTTCCTACTTTACTTGTGCGCTCGGCGCTGCCCCCTCCACAGACTCACCGGCCACCGCCGCCTCATTATCTGCTCCAATTTGCCCCGAGACGCCGCAGGCCCAAATAAACACGCCAGACACCTCCCCCCCCCGGCCTACCCGCAGATGTTTCGCACGCGCGGGGCTTCGACACAGTGCCACGGCGGGTACATGTCCACAGATGAACACCTGCCGAGTTGATGGGAACTCCGTGGGCAGTTAACTATTATTATTCAGTCATACGTTGTACATTGAAAAAAGCACCTACCTGCAGATATTTCGCACGTACATGGCACGACGCAAGACGAATGCCACTGGGGATTTATCCGAAGACGAATTTAACCGGGTTTATTTTTAGAACTCTACTACGAGAGGGGGAAGGAAGAGATAAGGGCCGCTCTTAACCGAGGTCTTGAGAGCCGATAAGGGTGAAGAAGCGAGGTGAGCAAGGAACAGCGCCGGAATGCAAAGGCGTGGGAAGGGGAAGATCCCTGAGAAAAACCGTCCGACCAGCGGTATCGTCCGACACGATTCCCCCACATGCGAAAATCCGGGAGCGACCCCGCCAGGAATCGAACCCGGTTCGCCTTGGTGGGAGGCGAGCAGTCTAACCACAACACCAGCGCGGCCTTTCACAACTCTCTGACCATCTAGCCGGTCAGTATTACTCCAGTATGAGTCGAGCCTCACGGATAGTGCCGTACCGAAACGCGGAATATTCAGTTACACTGATTTTCCAGGGGGGAAGGGAAACACATTAATAACATACACTCGTAACAGTCTATTTTTAGTTACAATTTAAACTTATTCCCATTCTGATTTAGAAAGAACATTTTGAAAAACAGAAAATATGATACAATTAATTTGATTGTGTAATAAAAAAATTTGTAATATTATTTCAAACTATTTTTAATAATTATAGTGCACACGCATCCATTTCAGCCATGACAGTTATTTTTGTAACTAAATTGAAGGTAAATTTACATAAAATCAATAACAAATATTTTTTAAGCATTGGAACCAATATTTTCTGCGTACAACTATGGTAATTATAATTGCCCTACTTGAAAGTTTTCTTGCAGAATGTACTTCATAGGCATCTAAAATAGAAATAGGCGTTTTTTTTATTTATTAAAAGCAGACTTATTAAATGTTTTTTAACATTTAAGTAATAAATTCTAGCAAAATATTTTACAGTGTTTTACACAAAATCAACAGTACTTTCGTAACAATGTAGGTAGTGCGTGTACTATTTTTCGGCGTATTCTGCAGGTTGTACAGTTTGCCGACCGTCAGCGGTCGAGTATTTGTGGTTAAGGAGACTACACGCCAACATATCTTCTCTGCATCTCTGCCTTCTCTGTAGCATCAGCCCTAGCTAGGGCGCCACAACTGGCAAGCGCGCAGGCGTAGGAATGTAAACGGCAATTGTTGTTCTATTGCGCGGCGAGCACGCTTCCGGTCCGAAGGTTAACACACATCTACCGGGATTTCCGTGACAATAAAACCGTGCCGCTTGACCGTGTATTAGGTTTTTAGAGTTGGCACTCCTGTCACTCGTAAGCTTTGTGGTAGTTGCTAGGTTTGAAACATACCGCATAATTGGAATGACTCGTGTTTAATGCAGTATTATGTTGTATTCTGCACTGTTAACGCCCGTTCAGAAATCCACGCAATGGAGAACGAAGAAACTTGAACGTCATTCCTTGCCAGAGCCCCCGACAAACCGCCCAGTAGTTTTGCAAGAGCAGATGTAGTTCCAAAGCTCTCTCTGCAGTTCTTCGCTCCGCAGGTAGGAGGGCCAAGCAAACACCTACGGTGTGGACAGAACCAGTACGGACCTCAAAGTACCGACCGACACCAATTAATGGCCTTTTGGTTTTGAGGATACGCATTAACTCGTATTTCTTTGAGGCGTTTTAAAAACAGACTGTTCGAAATGTTAGGAAGAAGTAAGGGATAAACAAGCTCCAAAATACGTCAATTGAATTCTGCGCAATTTTGGAAGCAAACACAGAAGAAAAAAAAAACAAGAGGGCAATCCTGGTAACAGTTTATCCCAACTTCGTGAGTAACTATTTTTGCAATGTTGGTGTATTTATTTCGTAAAATATTTTGCGCCACGATAACATTATAAAAATTTAGGTGTCTGAAACAAATCACTCTGGTACATTTGTTGTTGATGAAACAATTATGTAGGATTGTCCTTTCTTCATTATTTTTTCAATTTCCTTCCGTAAAGTTTTACACTATGATCATACTCTATATCTTTCATTGATGTCCCACGCATCTTTTAGGTGGAGGTTCACAGTTTGGCAGTAAATTCTTAGTTTATTTTACTGGCGATAATGCACCTATTTAATAAGTTGACGGAATTTTATCAATAGGGTTTTTACTTTCAAATGTTCATTTAATATGATGCATAGAATTTTGTAGAATATTTGCTATGCAATGTTTTTTAGTGCATGGACGATTAATTGTAAGCATGTCAGTACATGTGTGTTTGTGCCTTTTTGTGCGAGGAAACCTTTCCATCACTTTATTCAAATATATGCATAAAATGAGAGTGTATATATATATATATATATATATATATATATATATATATATATATATATATAAGAGAGAGAGATAGATAGAAAGAGAGAGATAGATCGATAGAAAGAGAGAGAGAGAGATAGAAATAAAGAGAGAGAGAGAGAGATGGAGATAGAAATAAAGAGAGAGAGAGATGGAGATAGAAATAAAGAGAGAGAGAGAGATGGAGATAGAAATAAAGAGAGAGAGAGAGATGAAGATAGAAATAAAGAGAGAGATAGATCTATAGAAAGAGAGAGAGAGAGAGAGATAGATCGATAGATAGAGAGAGAGAAAGAGAGAGATAGGGAGAGCGCGCTCAAACCAGCAGCAGGGATGCGTGTGTGGTAGCGAGTGTGCCGGAAGAGCACAAGGCGGCCGCTGATGCGTCAGGAGGTAATGAGAACAGTTACAGAGGCCACTCACGCAGCTCGTCACCTCTGACCTAGAACGGCTGACCGCTGCTCTGCGACCTTGCACGCCAGTCTGCAGCCACGTCCCAAGCTTACAGTCGCGTTAACTTTGCGTTTGTCCTGTGCTAACTAACTACTCTAAACATCTTTTCCCGCTATTTAACTCGCTCGTTGACTTATCGGATCAATGTCAGGCCCCAGGTTAAGCGTTACTATTTACGTCTTCTGTGACAATCCGACACTGGCTCTGCCTTTAAACTAAAGGTATTTTTCTATTTGCACGCAGTTTTGACTACTTCACCCCCTGAATCACTCTACAAAGTTATTTGGTACAATTTAAACTCTACTTTTAATTTTCAAAACATTCACTTGAATATCCCCTGCGTCCCGAAGATACTGGTTACTGGAACGTGCAGTCCTGAGTGTCAAGGACCGCGGTGGTGTAGTGGTTAGACTATTCGCCTCCCACCCAGGCGAACCGGGTTCGATTCCCGGCGGGGTCGCTCCCAGATTTTCACATCGGCTCTCAAGACCAATCTCTACTCCACCCCACCCCCGAGTGCCAACGTGCGAGGCACGATTTTATGGCATGTAATACTCTTACGAGGGTAATAAAACGGCTGAATGTTACATAGCACCTGGGAATCAGGTCAACCACACACACACACCACTGTTGAGATACTCCACCTTCAAAATTAAGTACCACAAGGCGCCCAGGATTTTCGAGAGCTACTTCGCGTGTGTATTTTTAGACGCATTCTCTGCTTGTACTGGTGGTTAGTATCTCACACCGGTGTTTTGGCACGCTACCAACATATGAATACCGTGACGACCGAAAGTGGGGTACAGAAATTCGCTGTGAACCCTAAAAAAAAAAAGTTGGTATGTTGGTCAAGGTTACCGCTCATCTGTCAGGGGGAATAAAAGTTATAAAAAATCTGGGCTATTTAAAATACCGTTTCATCCGTTCAAAGGTATCTCCGTCCTCAAAAAAGCAATAGAATGTTGAAGGTGGTAAACATATGTATTGTGACCATGAGTGTGGCAGAACTGTTTGGAACCACAGTGCGCTGATTTAAATGGCGATGTGAGCAAGAGACGTGCACTTTATATAGCGGCGTGAGAGAGTAGCGGAAGGCAGTACCGTGGTAAACCTGCGAGACAGTCCCTGCAATTAGTATTCTCCCAGTCATGCTAACACCACCACTTCCAGAACTAATCACTGAAGCTGCACTTAAACTGAGTGACTGATCACCTCATTTTTTTTTTTGGATTTATCGGTTACTTAGCAGAATTAATTTAGAAGGCGTATTTAAATTTTTTTTAAACATGAATGAACATAAATAAGAGCTTCCAAAATTTTGTTTAATATTACCCATTTACTGTTTATATTTTCCGACTTGGGCACTGCCTATAACTGATTTTGTGGCAGGAACTAAAATGTGAGAGAGTGGCAATAGCAAATCGAATAATACGTGGATGAATTCTGTAATGTTTTCATTCCTTTTGCACTGTTCTTTGAACAATAGGCCTACTGTTATTTTTATACAACGAACAGCATGGAAAAAGAAGATTTTCCTCCATAGATTGACCAGGCTCTGTGAGGTGGTTCTGACTAGGCTGTTCATGGTAAACTGAGCATTTTTGAAGGCCCTTCTTGAGATCTTAATGCACAGCATGTATTCTTCCGCTGATCACGTCGTTCCTAAGTCAGTCAAATTAAACTGTACAATTATTAGCAAAGTAAATAATTTACAAATTGGCTAATCCTTACACTTGGATGCATTAGAAAAACCATCAAGCAAGAGAAATAATTTCGTTTTCACAACACTTTTATTTCAACGTCAAGACATGGAACTACTTTCCCTCCGTCGTTACCAACTTACAGGACGCATGCCACTCAGTGCACCAGTTAAAACAGATACATACAGGTACTAGCAGTGACATTTCTCAAAGGTTGATTTTAAAAATGAACCGCCTCTATCAAACTGCATTACATCATCTAACCGTGCTTCATGACCCCCAAAAATACTACATGTCCACAAGCATTACTAACAAGTTATCGTCCTGAATTCTACCCTAAATTCTTTAGTTCTCCTATACATTACGAGTTCCAAAGCGGCTGATATTTTTTGTAGTATGATTTTATAGTTGGACCCACAAAACAAGGAACCTAAGAGTAATAGTCAGGCATATATATAACGTTTTTTAATACACCGTGATATTCTAGAACTCTACATGCCAAAAGCTGATAATGAGTTACATACAATTATGTGCTTATTTAATAATTGTATTATAAAGGGTTTATTAACGTCCCTAGTTGTTATGCCTGACGTCTTACGAACGAACTTATAACCTAACTAAGATTAACACCCATGCCTTACCTGGGAGTCGAACCCAGAACCTCCCGCACCCCGGACCGGCGGCGCAACAACCGACTACGCAGGGGGAGGCCGGCCTTATTTAACAAGTATTCGTAAGTGTGTTGATGGACATCTAAATGCGTACGTCCAAGTGTGATTAGATGAAAGACAGGAGGTGGAGGTAGGAGAACGCGCTAACTAAATCAAATGTATCTTAAAAAAAAAAAAAACTACGCATCCGCGAGTCGACGAGGGTCGCGCACGAAATACGTCGCGTTGAGAACCGTCAAGGGCGAGGGTTCAAAGTTTGTCACGAAAGAAGACAACTTAGATAACGTGTCTTCCAAACGTGGAGTTTAACTTTTGGTCGAACTACACAAGTTAACACTGAGAACTTAGGCAAAGTGCTTTTCAACTAGTAACTCTCTAGTATTTGAATTTGATTGCCGTATAATTATACTGCCAAACTGAACCCCAGAGCTTCTGTGAACGTGGGCCGCGGCGGTGTAAGGATTGGAATACTACCCCCCCCCCTCCCCGCGCGAACTAGGTTCGTTATC
>NQII01002007.1:102597-143931 GCA_002778355.1 Clitarchus hookeri | reverse complement strand
ATGGTACCCACCTATCTTTCTCCTGTAGCATTTTCCCATAATGCATGTAACAATTTTTAATTCTTTCCTGTCGAAAGGGTTTTTACGGTGTCTGTGCCGGTTTTTCCCTTTCTCTTCTAGACGTAGTTTAACTATAAGTACATTAGGGAGGTTTTTTCATGGCCGAACTCAGCCATGGGAAACCCAATCCCTCTCTGCCGCGATGCACGTCTCCTTGCATGTTTCTCCTTCCCTTGTAAGCGTAAGGGGTTAGCGCAATAATCCCGTTCCTACCGCGGACTAACATATAACACTTAGTTTTAGAGTAGGTTAGGAAAAAAAAACCCTTTCTCCTCTAGATGTTCAACTCCACATTACGAAGCCTGGAATCCAAACCAGCTGCCTCCTGTAGCATTTTCAGTAATGCACGAGTAAGTTTTGAACTTCTTTCCTGTCGGGAAGGTTTTTACGGTGCCTATATTTCCCCCTTCCTACCTATAGCCACAGCTATAGGTACACTTAGGGATGCAGTTCACGACCCCAATTGCGGCCACGGCTGCCTTAATCCCTCTCTGCCGCGATGCACGCCTCCATGCATGTAATTCCCTCACGTAGACGTATGGAGCCTAGCCCTGAGACGCACTTAAACTCCCGCCCCTACCTCGGACGTACACTTAACACTTAGCAATAGGGTAGGTTAAAAAACAAACAAGACAATTAGGGAAAGGCACGCAGCTACAATGATCGCCGGGACCAAGAAGTGGATGGAAGTATCCATGCGCCACCTCTGATAAAGCGTTATTTCTTAACCTTCGTGATTTCGAGTACCGCTTTGATATACGATGTGTATTTTACCGGACCCGCGACCGTTCCTTCAATACGAGATAAGGTAACATTTTTATGTACGCATGCAACCCATGCATGTATTTTTCACAATATAAATTTTTACAATCAAGTTTAGTTTGCAAAAACCAACTTCATTGATACCAAGAAAGTTACAGTGCAGTTACAGCACAATTAGATCTTCATGAGAAGTAAAATACATTAGTTTCACTTGCGAGCCCCTGACTAAGCTAAAGACTCCCTAAAGACCAGTTTATGAATGGCTGCTCTAGTGCATAGTTCCTCGAAGCTGAGTGTAATAATCTCGCCTCGGTATGTGCGTTTACTTAAAATCACCAGAACGTAAGACATACAAGACAAATAACCGTGCGAAACTAAGAAATCAGGAAACATCCATGCGCCAAGCCCTTGCCGAAAGAAAACGCGATACAGTTTCTTCTGAACTTGGTAGAAAATCATTAAAATTTAAAAAATATAATGAAAAAAAGTCTTTAATTTTAGATTTGTGGGTGTTCTACTGTGTATAAAAAGATATTTAAAAGTTAAAAAAATTTATACGTAAGCAAACGAAGACGAGTAAAAAAAAATTATAAGTTCAAGAACTCTAACCATTTGCCTACAACTCTTACACGATTTCCCTTGTATAATGGCATTTCTACTAGTCACACAAAACTTTTTCACATTCTACTAAAGTTAGTTTTTTTTTTCTTTTAAGTGTTGCTAAATATTACAGACACCTGATGCTACTTTATAACGTTTGACAGAACATGTCTTAGTGGCGTGGACAACATAACTACCGCAGAAACGATAATTTTCTCGTTACAGTGGCGAAGAAAACTTCGTGTAGACTCGGCATTGTTCGTTCCCGGAACCCGAAACTATAGGAAATACGGAGACTTTCCGTATTTCGTACTCACGTACTTAACTCCGTTTTTCGTCATTACGGATTTTCGTTCCCGTATATGTAGTGTAAATTTCCGTAAACATAGCGGAAACCAATCCTTGCCTGCAAAATAAACAAGACAAAGATCTCTCACGTGGACATTTATGAAAGTCCTGCTTAGTTCTTACTCTGTCCACTGTACATATTCCAATTGCCATTTACCTCGTTACTAGGACCAGCGAGGTCTCTTGCGTGTTAGTTAAAGAAGAGGAAGGGGGCGGTAGTACACACGAAACTATAAGCAGGTACCACGCAGTTTCAGAGTACCACTGTGCACAGTGCCAAGTGGTTAACAACTCGCACATGTTATCAACCACAGACAAGATATACTCATTTTCATAATTTATGTAAGCCCCCGCCCCTTTCTCCACAATACCAGAGAATCTGCCAGCACAATCACCAAAATTACATAGCGAACTGAGAATTATCGTTTACCACAGACATTTTTGGTTGTCTGCTATTGTTCATCAGTGATTTCACTAGGAAGTGTAACCTCCAACCCAAGCGCCAAAACACTTAATCAGCAGTCTCGATAAATAAAGGAACTCTTCAGTAATCTCAGTTGTTGACGTAAAAAAAAAAAAAACGTAGATTGCTACTATAACCTAAACTGAGGGGTGCCAACTTTCACGGCTGCAACTGCGAGAAGCGGCGTACGACGAGAAGCCAGGGAGAAGTGTGGCGAACAATCATCATGTGCCAACATCAGAGAACTGGGGCTTGTAATCCGGTTAGGCGCGTCATGCGTGCGTTAAGCTCCGTTAACGCCGACCTTGAAAACTGCCGGCGACCTGCAAGGCAGCAATGGCATTTGATATTACCAGCTGGCAACACCCCTTTTTCATTAAACGATCATTTCAACACCATCACCTTTATTTTACCCACTTTTTCATTGCTTAAAATGACAGTTCCGAGTCAGTCAGTGGTTATGTGGTGGCAAACATTATGTGTCCGATGTTATATTTCTGCAGCAAGGGCGATTTTCTCATTTTAAATTCTTAATGTCAGCGTTGTTCCTTATTGTGGGACATCATAACTCTAAGAAATGCACCCGAATGTATCCAAACAGACTAGTCCTATAGGTTGGGTCGGTTTGAAACCCCTGGTAAGGTTCATACTTTCTACTCGCTGTGAATCGAGCCACGAGCACCAACCTAACATGTCTCAGGTTGGAAATTTTCTCAACTATAAGGGTTACTATTACACCGAAAATTAACGAGGCAATATGCGCTGTGAACATTACGCAGTTAGGGGAAGGTAATACGTAAAGCTTGTTCAAGCCACTATTTTGATCTCAGTCAGATTTCGATCATCCAACAAAGTGGAATATAGATTATGTTTTTTAGAAGTACGTATACTGCAACAGCAACGACACATGCCAAAATTTTAGTGTTCGAAAATGCTTTACCATGAATCAGCTGCCCCATATGTGTTAACACACACACGCGCCCACGCTTACGTGCATAGTCCATTCACGATTACTTCCAGACTATTTCTCCGCTTCATACAACAACGCTTAACCGAGTTCAGCAAATTGCACCAAAGGACAACGCATCGTAATTGTGTGCACTCAGTTTAATAATATTTTGCATGGGAACTATTTCTCACTAGATATTGCCAACATTTATTTTCGACCTGTTTTATTCGTGTTAATTATAAACTAACGATTATAGTATTGATAAATAAAATATAAGTAACAGTTCAATTTTACTAAAAACAAGGTAATTTTACGTTAACACAAGTATAAATCGTTGTGGTATATGGCGTATTAAGAAAACTAAACACGTCATATATGGGGTGCGAAATAACCTGGAACAGACTATAGCAGACATGCATAGGCTGTTCACGGTAAAGTGAGCACTTTCGATGCCCTAGTAACTCTTGTACTATCAGCTAATTTTTTATCCTTCCACCACTTTTCAAAATAAATGTTGCCATTGAAGTAATAACACAGTGTATATATTTGACTGGACTCTGAAGTTAACGTCTACGGCTACACGAGGGTATTTTTATTTCCTATGAATCCAAATGAAAGGGCTTCAGAAAGTGTCAGGTTGAGCGTGAATGGGCGACGCATGCAGGCACAGGGAGGCCAGGGGGATGGCAAGTGGGGCGGTGTGGCCCTGCCGACGCCGCCTGTGGCCATGTCCTCGTTGGGCGCCCGATATCCGTGCCATGGGAACTGCCGAGCAGCACAGCCAGCCTTCTCTCTCTCTCTCGCACACTCCGAAATACTTTTCGCCGGCCCACATCGGCACCGAGAAAGCCTGCACAACCCCGTACCGCCGCCGCGCCGCTGGAATGCGCACTCCCCCGCACCGACAGAGGCCGCGGTGGTGCAGTCGTCAGACACTCCCCTCCTCTCTACTCCCAACAAATCAAACCCAACGTTTTCGCAAGTGGGAATCGTGCCGCACGACGTCGCTGGTCGGCGGGTTTTCTCGGGGATCTCCAGTTTCCGTCGCCCCTTTCATTCCGGCACTGCTCCGTACTCTTCTCGCTTCACTCTCATAGGCTCTCGAGACCTCTATGTTAAGGGCCGCACAGATCCCTTCACTCACCCCCCCCCCCTATCCTCAACCAGCAGACCTTAATTGCAGTAAAACGAACCTGACCCATAACTGGTGTGATGGCTTTGACACACAACCGGTTTGATATGATTCAGAAACACCCGTGATTTTATTTCCTGCCTGCAACCTGGAACTATTTTGCGCGTTTGAGGCCCGGAAGCGCTGGAGCGCTAAGGGCTACACTGTTGCGAGCACCAAGTGCTTCATCGCCCCTAAGCGCAAGGCTCTGTACTGGCGCGCAGTGTTCTCGTCGTGCTGCGTCTACCTATCAAATCCTATCATTTTACTGTTGGAAAATTTGTGGGAATGTTCAATGCAGGGCCGTCGAGTATTTTATATATCTGACGCGTATATCTTCAGATACGGCGCTCTGGAAAACTAGTTTTTTTTACCTATCTTGGGGTTGCTTTGAATCTGAAAGGTTTATATTTTGCGTGGAATCTTGAAAGCGCTCAACATGCCTCGTCTGAATAGTGTGTTCTTTTCGCAGATGAGCACATCGGACACGAGTTGAACAACTTAATTGGAAAAACGCGAATCTCTAAGACACTGCGACGATTCATACGTACGTACACTTACTAAAAAAATGGGATGCGTTGTTAAAATAGTGCTCTTTATAGTGGCGTGCCAAGAATTTCGCTTAGAATATGCTAACAAGAAAATTTGGGCGTAAATACAGACATGTATTTGAAAAATAAATAATTTTCAGTTTGGCCACAGTTTTCCCACCTTATACAACTTCGTTATGAATGCTGACCACTTTCAACGGGATAGCGAGAACAACCAGAGGTTGTCCCCCCACCCCCCTCCCCCTAGTCTGACCTGGTGACGTCAGGCGGAAGTCAAGGGCTCGCCTCTTCGGCCCGCAGATTGGAGCGAGGAAACTACCGCCACTAACAGAGAAGCTTATTTTTGTAAACAAGTATAATTATAAACATGCACATACACGCTTACATTATTGTGAAGACTGTTCAAGGCAAACTGAAAACTTCTGAAGCGCTGCTCAGGATCTACTTGTATGCACGTTGTGTATTCTTCCACCACATGTCACGGGCCTCGTCACTTTATTCATGCGTCGGTCAAGTGAAACTGTGGAAGTATTAGAAATATAAATCTTTTACAAATTTGCTCATTCTTACTCTTAAATGCATTTTAAAATCGCTATAAAATAAATAATTTCAATTATAACAGATGTTTCCCTGACACGTTTTATTATTCAACTTTAAAGCATGGAACTACTTTCTTTAGGTCGTTGCCAACTTTACTGGGCGCACGACAGTCAGTAATATATGCAGGTAGGGGCTGTGACATTCTTCACTTTATCGTGAACAGCCTACAGATAACACTATGCCGCCAACAACGCCGACTGTTCTGTTCTGAATGATCTCCGCCACACAAAGTTTCACTCGAGATGTAAAATATAACTATTTCTTTTAACGCTTAGCGAAATACCACTACAGCATACAACCTGCTAAGTTCAAGTGGAAACCAATGCATAAGATAACAGTTTTCAGTTCCTCTGTGAGCGTCAAAACACATTATGTAATGCTTAATCTTTTTGTTGTAAATCCAGCTTACAGCGCCAAGAGACTAAGGGCGGGAAGGACGGTCGACGACTGGTCTAAGATACCTTACATATCGATCATAAGAATTAGCTAAAATTAGCATTGTTATAACTTATCGGATTATGACATTATTTGTTATTTTTAATGTAAATAAACACAATTATTTCATATAACCATGGGCGATTCTATTGATTAGAAAGAGTTCGTCCCTGCAGCTCAATTTGATGAGCGGGTGGTATCAATAGACTAACCTAGATTCAAGGATGTTCCAGTGTTCGTTGACTCGCTAGTTATCTGCACTACTTGTCAAAATGGGCGCTCATGTTCTACGAAAGTAGAAGTTATGCTATGTTAACCAAGAGGAAATTCGAAATAGGAAGGGGGCGTCTACAGGTATTTCGTCTAGGGCGCCTAGTTACCTTGCCCTTGCACTGGCCCTGGCTACTGTCATTTACTGGAAATACGCTTTGAACCATCTTAAACTTCTGGTAAATTGACAGGTCAACTTCAGTGAAGAACTTACACTTTATTTTGTATTTCATTACACCGCAGCAAAAACACGGGAAGGTGCGCACAGCTTCAGAAAAAATTCTCATTGAAACAAATGTTCCACGTGCGTGTGGAATTGCTTTAGAAAACATTTCACGTCCGATAAGATTGTTCCCTATTTCCATTTCTATTGCGTATTTTTTAAAAGTGAAAATTACGAACTGACGTTTTTACAATAATTATTAGGTACGAAAACACCTGCTCAGGACATTTAAAGTTGTCGAGGGATGTGCAGCACATTTTTCTCTATTATTACTCCATGAAATGACAGGGTCATAGTTGAGAATCTCAAGATGAGAGTTGCCGACGTAAAGACTGCACACCAGTTTGCAGTGTCTTGCGCATAGATGCGATGATGCACGTGATAAGCGTACGTGGGTCGCCCTTAGCCATCCCGCGATTTCAGCCCTCTCACAAGCAAAATAACTCCAGCCAGGCGGAATCATTATTGGCGCTGCCTACCGGCCGGCAGATGCGAAATTTAAATAGAAAATCCCATGCTAAGGAAATTTCCCCTCGGTGCGTTAATTTTTAAAGATAGGCGTTTCTCACCAAAATGTATTCTTCACGAATTTTTTAGGGGCAGTTCCCGACAGTGGAGATATTTCCATAACGTGTATAGCTTGTTTGCAAGAAAACTTTATAATTTATGTTTTACAAAATAATTACATAATGTATTATTGAAAATAGATACACAGTTGTTCATTCCACAGAAAGGTCCACACGCCAACAGAAATTCTGCGATTTCTGTAGGATTCTACAGTTTGGCAAGACGGATGGCGCATTCCAAAGCAACGCTGGAATCTAACTCTCGCGCATCGGTTGCTCGATATCGCAATACCAGTATTGGCACAGTGCCTGGCATATTACTATCCGCACACTGACCGATCACAGATCATCGGCCGTGCTGGCATGGCGCCAGCACGGCCGATGACTGTTTCCCTTCAGGCACGATGTGACTAACCGGAAATACCCTAGCAGGCAGGCGAGTACGGTAACTCCTTACAGAGCCGTCGAGTGAGAGAGCAAAGGCGGGCAAAGAAGGAAAACGCCATCCCCAGCAATGCCAACAGCGTCGATGCCTTCTACCAAGAATTGCTATTCCAGTTTACTTTCCAAGACAGCCCCAGTGTCAACTTTGGTTGGGGGAAAGAGGATAATCCCGTTTAAACAAGCAAAACACAATCTCTCACGAACTTTCAATAAGTCAGTATCCCTTCCGTCTAAAATTTAACTTTGTTTCACTGTAGCTTACTTTTCGGATATAATATTCCAAAACCAGATCTGTCAGGGTATAGGGCATAAAACATATATTTTTAAGTCCGTAATATTTATCCCAAGTTACTTTTGTTCTATGTGTAACCGTAATACATATTAACTATTTATTATTTTTCAGTCTCATGTGAGAAATACAGACAAATCAGTACATTCTCGTTTCAGCAACTCTGTAGTTATGCATTTAATAAGGTTTAAATTTTAATATTAAATTGTGAATAGCAAGCTAATTTATATAGAGATAAAAATAAACAAATAACAAAGATACGGAGAACTTCTAGAGTTTTTAACTTTTGTCACGAACGCCAGGTGCATCGCGTTGTAAATAAGTGTTTACTGCACACGAGAAAAAAAACGCATTAACACCACATGCGAGCGAGACTGCAGAAAACAAAAGAACGCTCGAAATGTTTCCAGGCACAGCAGAGGCACAGGGTAGCGCGAACCATGGCCAACCTTCCGTGGCGATGATGTGAAGTTTTGAATCCCTCTCGTTTCTGAAGGGTCGAACCAGTATTTCAGCATGTGCTCTGCAACCAGTATAATGTATTCACGGTATCTTCCCACTTTTCAAATCAAACAGTTGAACTATCACTCCATATATGACGTGTTTGGTCGTTTCCTAAATATGCCATGCATCTGGAGCGTGACATACCTCTGCTCACGTAAAAATATATTATTCTTGGTTTAAAAAAAACTTTTACTTAGATTTACTTTATTGATTATAATATATAATCTTTAATTAATACAAAATATTACTGACGTGTGTGCACACAAATTCACTAAATTGTCCCTTTGGTGTAATAGCTTCGTGTGCATGTGATGGAGAAATAGCCTGAAAGCAGAACTTCAGAGAAATTGGAAGTAACCATGATTGGACTACACGCCGAAATGTATAAAGATGCACCACAACACGAAGTTAAGTACGAACCAACAACGACGCGTTCAGCGGGTTAGACAGACGGCAAATTACCCAGGGTTCGACTCCCAAGTCGAGCACGTGGGCTTTATTCGCACATCAAGAATCCCACACATCCCGAGGAAATCCCGGCATTCCGGATTATCTCCATCGCATAAAGATCGTGGTGCCTGCTTCCCCACGCACGTGATGCCACACAGCAGAGAACACATGGAGTCCACTGGAATTAAATTTTGGAATTCTCCAGACTTTTCCAGGCAGAATCTCACAATTTTCCCTAACCTATTTTAGAAACGAAAACTTTAAATATATTTCTCCACCGCTGACAGAACAAAAATGCTATTAGTTATTACATTGAATTAAATTACACTACAACAGACCAAGCAAGCCGGGCTAACCTTTTATTCAGCCCATCGATTTTTCTCACGATACACGCCATCAATCACACGAGTGCCCATTATATTGTAAATATAGGCACTATGTATTATTGCCAGTTTACAAACTCAAGTTGAAATTTTAAAATTTATATGATAATTACATTTTCATGTATTCACACAACTAACAACTTTTGCGGAGTGGAAATTATTTACATTTTTTATCTGACCCAGGTGAAAATTCCCTGACTTTTCCCTGTGGGTGGACACGCTGGAATATCCTTGTGACGATCAGCGACGTTGAGATAATTCCGGGCACGGAGCTCACTGAACATCCGGCTGGCACTACGTCCAAGCACACTGTCCTACGCAGGCAAACCGCACGAACACTGACGCTGGAGGTCATCGGCGTGACGGGACTTTCCTCTACGTCACAGGGGTCTCTCTTCGCGGTAGACGAGAGCGCCGGTCAGTAACGTGCGTCCAACGTCATTGACGGCTGGAACTGCATAATCAGTCGGCGACAGTGAGGACTCGTTAAGAGCGACTCGACACACGCGGGAGGAATAGTACGGAAGCGATCGCAACTCAAGAAAACTACTTCCGGCTATGGCCGAAAAACAGAAGCAGGCGATGAGTCAAGGGGAAGTTAAGAGGCATGCCGTAGACGGGGGAATACACAACGGCAGGTACGTAGAGGGATTTTTAACTAGCCTTGAAACTAGTTCGAGGTCAAACTCAAACTGATACCAAGACTCTGACTTGGCGTGCAGCGTTCGCGTAGAGCTGTGCAGTGTGCACGCCTATTGGACTTTCCAATGGCAGAAAATCTGCAACAAGGTTCAGTACAGTGACCTCGAGTACTTTTGTATATATGTGACTCTTTACCACATTCAATAGTTTCGTATAAAAAAACTTAATTTTAAAAAACATTGCAAAGCAGTTCCCGCGCAAGTTAGGCGGGCCCCTTAATTCGACGTGAAGACTGCTACGCGATCTATACATAAACATAGCACAAAGTTATGCGGCGAGCTCCATGTTTAACTTCAATGTGAACCGGCCTTTAGAACGGAGCTGGTAAGCGAGCTGTGTGACAGTTCCAGCCGCCAGACTAAAGCCGATATTACACAATACATTCTGCCGTACATGGTCTTGTAGAAGCTTCTACAAGGCTTGGTGCACGAGCCGGTGTACCAGCTGCTATACGAGCCGCCATGGGAGATTCTTATTACACGACAGCAGTTTCCGTACTAGCACTTGACACCCTCGGTGGGTGTGCAGTGTGTTGTGTGTAGCCAATATGAGCCTCATTCGTAGAACTGCTACCTGTTAGTAATTTGCGTAGACGTATAAAAAAAATTAGCTAGCAAATATTAATGTTGTCATATTACTGTTCGCCTTTTACATAAATTGATTGTTTACTAGTAAAGTTTCATTCATTTTCTTGAAAATGATGTGAAGTCACTAGAGTACGAGTGAGTGTGTTATTTTTAATTTTGACGAAAATTATTAACAGTTTGCAAAATATAGTTTTTTCTTTACGCACCAAGTTATTGTCCGCGTGTAACATTAAATGATAAAAAAATTGTCCAACGGAGTTGAACTCGTGCCCAATAGTCACGTTTAACTCTCAGGCGTCTTAACTTTGCCACTGTACTACCAGTTCACATGCCAGTACTGTACATAAGAGAACCACTTGAATTAATTTCTTCATTGTGTAGGTAATGTTTTATATATTCAGAACGATTTCAAACAGTAATTAGAAGTTGTCATCGCCAATATTATTCGCTGTATTTTTAATCTATTTTAAGGAGTTTCAACCTCACGGATATATATATTCAAGATGCAGGCGTCCTTTTCGGTTTTTTCGACTCGTTTCAAGCAGTAGCCACCAGGAGCGCCCTACGCTATGAAACTGCGTTGCAATTAGCCAGGTACGAAACACGCTATGAAAAATAAGACTTATCCTATTACAAAACCTGGCGTTACAAGGCGGGTGCCACACTGGCCCGTATAGCAGCCATTATAGCGGACCTTACACAAGCTTTTACGGAGCCTGGTGTCCTGTAATATCGCATAAAGAACGTGGTACCGGGGAGGAGAAAAAAGCGCACATAATCCCGGCCCGGCGATGAAGAGAAGAAGGGGGGATGAGCAGGCCGAACAAAGGTGCCGTCCAAAGGTAGGGTGGACTTGAACCCACGACCCCCGGAGGGAGAGCGCCAGAGACAAAGACGGTCCGCCAGACAGCCCAAGGTCGCTAACCAGTCTCGTGGCCATCAACCCAGGTCGGTCTCGTCCCCTCCAGATGCCAGCGCCGCGCCGGTGGTTCGCGAACACGCCGCCCGGCTCACACGATCCAACCAGCTCTCGACTTGCCACCACGCTATCACTCCGTAGTTCATTCATGGTCACTTCCTAATCCTCTGAAGCCCTGCTCAAGTTCTACTTAACTTATATTCCCCTCGCCTCGAGTAAACGAAGCTTAACAGAGTCTAGAAAATTACACCAAAGGGACAACGCACCGTATTACTGCGCACTCAGTGTCATTATATTTTGCGTAAGAACTATTTCTTACCAGGCAACACCTACTTTCTCCCCCGATTTAATTCAGAGATAAAATATAAGTATAAGTTCAATTTAATAAAAAATAAAGTAATTTTTATGTTAACACAGGTACAAAACGCTCGTGATACATGAAATTTAGGAAGCAAACATGCATGCCATACATGGAAGGATTTTTAAAAGGTTTGATTCTAAAAGCGTTACGAAAACGGGGGGAGAAAAATATACACTAAACAAAGGACCGTTCACGGTTCACTGAGCAGTTGAAGGCAACCTTTGAAAATGTCACTGCCCCTATCCACGTAGGTATATTTTAACGGTCACGCTGACTGACATGCACTCAGTGAAGTTGGTAACGACTGAGGGAAAGCAGTTCCATACTTTAACGTTTAATTACAAATGTTCGGTAAACATTCGTAAATACTGAAATGATTAATTTTACTTTTATTTTTAAATACATTAATTGTGTAGGAATGAGTAAATTAGTAAACTATTTACTTTTCTAATTAGTTTTACACGTAGAGGGGAATACATAATGCGCACGCATGGCTTTCAAACATAGGCGTACTCACTTTATGGTTAACACCCTATACTTAGTTCCATAAGGTATGTGAGCGCAAGTATAAAATCGGGGGAAAAAAGACTTATCAGTTTATGCAAAGCGAACCATATCAGTTTTTTGAAACATACGAAGGACTGCAGTAAGACATCCAAAACCAGGGGCAGTTTATTCAGTGAATTATTACTCTTATGGATTGTTGACACTTAGAAGCTGCTTTACGTCACGAAAACTGCTCTCTCTTAAGAGTCGCCTGGTAACGCGTCGTGTGCGCATGCGTGCGGGCAGATGATTGCTCCCTCGAAGAACACGTGGTTCCTTTCACAGCGCCGCCGACGGCAGGCGAGTGTGCAAGAAGCAACAAACGTAGGGATGCAACTCGACAGTTCAAAAGAGAGAACCTTCATCCCAATCACTCTTGTCAACGTTATACGGGAGTCGACTACCGATGCTCACGTCATGTTGGCAGACAAAGCGCACGTCCCCGCTATGTATTTTTCTTATTTAAATACTGGCACACGTTTACTTGGCAGAATTATTCGTTGAGTCATTCATCCGCAGTTATTTCACACCACAAATGCATTCCAGCAGAGCATAAGAATAATCCTGGAGATAAAACAAGTTTTAAAGATATTTTCATGAAAATGCACGTGGCACGAAATTGCAGGCGCAAAACCTCATTTTCATCAGAATTGAAAATATAAAACCAAGAACATGTTTCGAACTGTATATATAGGCTATACACGGCAAAGTGAGTTCTTTTGAAAGCTCTCTCATTTGGAATAATAGTCAGTAAATATATATTTTTTTTAGCCTCAGTGCGATGGAATATACATATATTGTTTATTACTTGCATGGCTATATTTATGCAGAAAGGTGGATAAAGGTTTAAAAAATAGCTGAAAGTAAAAAGTAACTACGGCCTCAAAAGTGCTCACTTTACCGTGAACAGGCTATAAAGAGAAAAACTACATGGTCGTTATGGTGCAGTATATTCACGCGATGCGCAAGTAGGCCCTTTATGTTTATATAACCGAAGTTCAAGTGGCAGAACCTCCACTTCGGGTATCTTCGGTAAGGATTCGTTTTCCCTGTTCGAGTCGCCGGGACCTTGCGTGGCAACGGGCTTGGAGCGCGCAGGGACCGCCTACCGCGAACACACTGTTTACGCGACCTTGCTTCCAGCCAGTCCCCCGTCAAGGCGAACACCCGAGCAAACAAACACGCTCCACTTGAAACTTCGCACACCACCTTCAGTTTGGTCGAGAGAGGCCCTTGCGGAAAAAAACGCCCGCAATCAGCGAACAAGTACGTGCCACGGTTGCCAACGCTGCCATTTGAAACTACAAACTGTAATTTACGGTCAGTCCTAACGCCAAAATTTCCCCCTGCTAATGATAAAAATTACTTAGTAAAATTGGACACAGCATAAACTCAACAACCATAACTCTTATTTAATATTTGCCGCCCATCAACTTGACAAGAAAGTGTAAATTACTACTGTGAACAAGACATTTTTAAAATATGGTTTAAAAAAAAATTTGTAACAATTTTATTACGCATAGCACGGTGGAGGTAAACTCTAATATTTAAACATAAATTCGGATGGCCACAAGCCAGGACAGATGCGTTCATTAGTTCCTTTCTACTACCGCCGAGAAAATTAAAAAAAACGTGACTACGAAAATCTATCGCAGTTTAATCTGGCCACTTACGTAAAGCAATTTTGTTTCCGAGAATACAGCTTTCAAACAACGTTGGATGTTGAAAACACATGCGTAATGGTCTAATACACAGTCCGAGTTAAATTAAAAATTACAGTTTTCTGTAACGTACCTCACAACTCTGCGAATTAAAGACGCGACCGTTCCTCGCCGTGACAAGAACGCCACAACTACGGTGGTGCGCCAGTCGAAACGCTTTCAGAACGCGCACACAGAAACAACTCAGGCAGACTGCACGTGTTCCTGGGGAGTTAAGTCCGACAAGTAAGACAGGCAGACACACACACGTGTCGCTCGACAGCTGCGGGGCCGAGGGAGCCCAGACACGTGCGTGCAGGGAACAGCGAGTCCTTTGTTTGCTCGGCGGCGTGTCGAGGAGGAGCCCTGCTCCCAGGAAGATCCTTTGTCCTCGCTCCATTCGATCCTGGCGCGGAGCGGGTCCTCGTCCTTGGCACGCCGTACAACCCCCCGCGCTCTCTCTTTCCCCTCTCTTTAGACAAATATTTTATTTACCTCCGCCTCTTGTAGAACAGCACGGATCGGTTCAATACAGGACACAGTCCGCAGTCCAATGCCATAACTTTTTTAACACAAACGTTCCAAAAATACTACAGCACTAACCTGGCGAGCGCCATCCCCTCACATGGGCAACAAAGAAAAATAACTTTCTTTAATTTCACTCACAAACGTCACGACACACACATTCACAAATAGAAACAAAAAAAATGGTGTAATCCTGTCGCGCACACGTCCTCACTGCCCAACAACGAGGACAGGACTGGAAGAGCAGTGCGCGACACCCGGCCACCGACTCGCGCTGCCACTCCGCGCGGACTGCGCTCTGGCGGCGAGGCCACCAACTACGGCACCCTCCTCCCGCGGAACGGAAGGCGCTAGATCCCGGCGCTGATGAGCGCGCGAGGATCCAGGCGTGCCAGAAGGGGTCGGCAACCTTGCGCAGACGGCTTGCCAACTGACTGGTCCTCCCTGCTCGCCCTTCTTGGCCGACCAGCATCAGGAAGGAAACGAAAAATGGACCTTGCTAGAAACGAGGACGGTCGTGACGAAGCCGAGGAGAGAAATGAGCGGTATGCGCAGGGTCTTTCGCGCGAGGCCGGGTTAAAAGTTCACTCCACGGCCGCGGAAACATTTCGAAGGTTTCGTGGGCGCCATTGTCTTCGTTTATTACTAATCGTCACACTAATGGCTTATCACGGTAATGTGAGCACTTTTGAAATCAACCAATGAAAAATGTAATTGCCACTACCTGCATGTATTTTAACAGTCACACTGAATGGCATGCGCCCTGTAAAGTTGATAACGACGGAGAGAAAGTAGTTCCATGTCTTCACGTTGGATTAAAATTGTTGGGCAAACATTTGAGAATATTGAAATTATTTGTTTTACTTTCTGTATTTTTAATGCATGTAAGAGTAAGAATGAACAAAGTGGTAAAATATTTACTATCTAATAATTTCAAAGTTTTACTTGACTTACGCATGAATAAAGTGACCAGGTCCGTGGCTATGTTAATTTTACATAAAGCGGAAGTATACGGGATGTGAATACAAGCAGATATTAGCAAGGCTTTCAAAAGTGTTCAGTTTACAGTGAACAGTTTTTACAAGCATAGGAAAACTATACCACTCTCCGGTTACAGTTGAACGCCAAATACGTACAAATTTCAGAACTACACTTCTTCCATTCTTTGTGAATAACTGGCTATGGGTCTTCATTAGCAAAGTGGTCACTGCAGCAGCCTAATGAACCCTTCCCTATTAGCGATTCGGATTCCCAATGAAAAAAAGGCAAGGGATGGGTTAACTTAAAGCCAGGCTGTTCCCGTGGGAAGACGTCGCAAAAGGGACGGGAGAAGGTGTTTAAAATCAAAATAATATACTAAACCCCACACACATGTATGGTCATTATATAACAACATTCTTGGGACCGAATAGGGTACCGACATAACCCTCTTAAGGGCACTGCCTAAGGGCTGGCAGCTGCGAAATTTAAATAGAAAATCCGATGTTAAGGAAATTCGCCTCAGTGCGTTAAATTTAAAAAATAGGCGTTTCAAACTAAATGTATTCTTCAGGCATTTTTTTAGAAGTTCCCTACGAGCGTATATTTTCAATATCGATAGGCAGTATGCACTTTTTTGCAAAACATAATTTTTTTTTAAATTCCTTGCAAACAGGCTATACATGTTATCGAAACATCTCCGCTGTATTGGTTATGTAAGGAGAAATAAAATAACGTATAGTGACATAACAGAGAGAAGAATTTTAACTTTGAATGGTAATGTTCCAGAGTTCATTTTTAGAAAACGCAAGTGGTAGACCGCAGTCTTCTGTGGATGGAATAAGGAGACCTAGCTCTTTGTCTTCCACAAGAATTTTAATAGTTATTGTTAAAAACTAAATTTATTAAAATAATTATATCACTTAAATAATAAACTCTCTGTACTTCAAAGTAACGTAAAAAAATATTTTACTGTTAACTGAATAGGCATGTTATGGTACAAAATACTACTAATTAATTCAGTTTATGAGTTATAACTGTTTAACAAATTTTTAAGGGGCTGTACCATAAAGTAACAAAACGCGTAAACGAGAAAGATATCCCTCCGTTTGCTGACACAATGCTCTCACAAAACCGTAACATTATGTTCCCCTTACACACATCCGTGGCCAAATTTTCACAACCAGAGTTTATTTTTATTGTAATCGAAGCCGATACACTTAGTGGCTACATTCTCTTCGGCGTCGTACTTGTGGTTCGAGGACAGCACCCTGCACGACGTCGTTCATGTGCATCGAGTTTATACCACGTGGTTCGGAGCCCACTACACTCGCAAGTGGTACAATCTTGTACATATTTGTTTGCTCATTTCTACTCCAGAGTTGGATTCCAGTGTCTTACAGACAGCCAGTGCATGGCCCTTGTAAATACATTTTAATTTTGAACAATACACTTACAAAACACGTAGGTCTACGCACAAAAATTACACAGGTAATTGAAGTAACAATATTATGTGTATATAAATGCCCTAATAGGGAAGAAAACATACGCATGACACTCAGTCTATGATGATTAAATGTTGCGCGATTAATTGAGAACTAGACAATTAATACTAAAAGACATACAAATACACCACACACACGCCTACACACACACACACGCACATATATATATATATATATATATATATATATATATATATATATATATATATATATATATATATAGGAACTAAAATATGTAGTAAGAGATTAAAATTTGTGAGAGTATTGTAATATTTCAGGTTTATATATTTCAACACTGTTATATCGCAGTGATTTAAAACCTAAGCTGCAATTTTAAATGCTAGGCTGCACCCTCCCCCTCCCCAAAAAAAATCATCAACATGGTTTCACCCATAAAGTATCAATGTGCATACGTGCGTCTGTTTGCAAGTACCGGAAATTAGCAATATTAATATCACTACTTGACGCCACGAGGTTTGGAGAAACGATTGAACTGTTTTTAAAAATGTTTCTTTCTTTCTTTTTTTCACCCAGCTGCTGGCCGAGGTTTTAAATTAATGGGCGAGGATTTGGTAATATTCATGTACACGGGCACATGTCTTGAATGGAGATGGAAGTATCATCCTTAGTCGAGCTGGGAGGGATCGGGTCCACGACTTCTTGGATATTATCTATTCGCAGCATCTTTACACTTTTTAATCAAACCTTTGAATCACACGCATTTTATTGTTCTGTTAACATAAAAGTATCTTATTTTTGATGAGATTCTAGCTTTACTTATATTTTATTTATAAACTATAATATAATTAATATGAATATAGAGAGAGAGAGAGAGATAGAGAGAGAGAGTGAGTGAGATCGAGTGTGTTGGTAGTGCCTAGTAAGAAACAGCTCTCATGCAAACTATTTTCAAAATGAGTGCGCACGAATGCAGTGCATTGCCTCTTTGGTGCAATGTTCTAGACTTGGTTAAGCCTTGCTTGCGTGAAGCGTAGGAATAGCATGAAAGTATAACTTTAGCAGTGATTCAGAAGAGTTGGAAGTAACCGTGAATGGACTAAACACGGCACTACACGTGCTTGCTAGGAATACCCGTTACTGCACTAGGATGCTCTGGAATTCCTGAAGCTACTTCCACGTATAGGATATCTCCACTCTGCTCTCCGCTGCAAGCCAACATACAGCCTGAGAAAGCGTAGGAATAGCATGGAAGTATAACTTTAGCAGTGATTCAGAAGAGTTGGAAGTAACCGTGAATGGACTAAACACGGCACTACACGTGCTTGCTAGGAATACCCGTTACTGCACTAGGATGGTCTGGAATTCCTGAAGCTACTTCCACGTATAGGATATCTCCACTCTGCTCTCCGCTGCAAGCCAACATACAGCCTGAGAAAGCGTAGGAATAGCATGGAAGTATAACTTTAGCAGTGATTCAGAAGAGTTGGAAGTAACCGTGAATGGACTAAACACGGCACTACACGTGCTTGCTAGGAATACCCGTTACTGCACTAGGATGGTCTGGAATTCCTGAAGCTACTTCCACGTATAGGATATCTCCACTCTGCTCTCCGGACGTTCGGTTGTATGTCGGAGAGAAAGCGTAGGAATAGCATGGAAGTATAACTTTAGCAGTGATTCAGAAGAGTCGGAAGTAACCGTGAATGGACTAAACACGGCACTACACGTGCTTGCTAGGAATACCCGTTACTGCACTAGGATGCTCTGGAATTCCTGAAGCTACTTCCACGTATAGGATATCTCCACTCTGCTCTCCGCTGCAAGCCAACATACAGCCTGAGAAAGCGTAGGAATAGCATGGAAGTATAACTTTAGCAGTGATTCAGAAGAGTTGGAAGTAACCGTGAATGGACTAAACACGGCACTACACGTGCTTGCTAGGAATACCCGTTACTGCACTAGGATGCTCTGGAATTCCTGAAGCTACTTCCACGTATAGGATATCTCCACTCTGCTCTCCGCTGCAAGCCAACATACAGCCTGAGAAAGCGTAGGAATAGCATGGAAGTATAACTTTAGCAGTGATTCAGAAGAGTTGGAAGTAACCGTGAATGGACTAAACACGGCACTACACGTGCTTGCTAGGAATACCCGTTACTGCACTAGGAGAAAGCGTGAAGGAAGCCGTATATTAATCAAGCGTGTATTACACTGTCAAAATGCTTCCAATAAGTCTGGTTAAAGAAAGATGGAAGGTTGTAACGCAACCGAAACTTCATAAACACCGCCATATTGGTCTGAAAAAATTTCTCACTTTAGATAAAATACTTTAAATATAGGGGCTGTTAGAATATTTATTGGATGTTTGACCAGCAATCAGAATAATGCACACAAAGAAAGGTCATTTCCGATCTCAAAAAACAACTAGAAACGAAATAAGGTTATGGAGGTAATAGGCCTAATTTATATAATATCTAGCACGAGACGAATGTTGGTGGAAGTGCACACATATAAAACCAAAATAGTAAAAATTAAAAAACAATATTATTTTCATCGCGCAGCAAATATTTACGAGAAAAAATTTTTTTTTTATTGACTTTGGAAGCGAAATTAAATCACAAAATTATTGATACCCTTCCTTGTAATGGGCAACATAGTAACACAAAAGCATTATTCCCCTTTAAATATTTTGTTTAAATAAAAATCAGACTAGGTCTATCAAATAAAAATAGTTGACGTGATATATTTGCAATCACACCCAAGATTATCTGGCCAAATTTATTTGATGACTATATTTAGTCTTCAAATTTTACCGTAAAATATATATTCAAAAGAGAAAAAATTCACAATATTACAGGGGCTTTAGAAAATATAACAGACTGTGTCACTATGTATGTACTGAGTTTTGTTGAGGACATTAAACACTACCGTTAACAGTTAATTAGTAATAGCACCACGTGCTCTTTAAAATTGTCGTCGTTTTATTATGATTATTTGAGTTGTTGTAAGTGTTTTACGTCATTCAAACTTGAAATACATTTCTTTTTTGCACGCGACTACACTTGACATCACCCCTAGTTTTTGCACGATAAGCTGCTATACACGGTTTTACGGTGCTGAGTGTCCGCCATTTTGTTTGAGCTTATGTGGATACAAGTCAGCAGTATAGCACAAGCATTTCTTGGGGTCTATTACAAACACAGCTCCTGTAGTCTTACAAACAAGTAGTTTTACAAGAGAAATTTGTGTACTGTTGCAAAAATTTGTAAAATTACAAACAATTTCTCAGTAAATATTACAATTTTTTTTTTTTACAGTGCACTTAGTCGATGGCGCTATGGCCGGCACTTAACAACGTGTTGATCAGTTTCGTCTTTGATAGGAGGGAACTTATCGCTCCATATTTGGCCAAACTGCCGCGGCTGCGCGCTGTACCTAAACTTGTCAACAAACCTGTACGTTCTGATGTTGCTTAAAAAAAAAAAAAGTCTTGAAGCACGTTCGGTTACAATTATCTGCATTCTCGTCTTCAACGTGTAAACTACCGCCATAACACCTACTTCCTGCTGAAGGATGCCGGCCTTCCAAAACAGATGTTCTCCTGCGAGATTTATTACACTACTGAACATAATTCGTGACTGGACGAAAAAAGTGTGCATTTCAAACACTTCCTTCCATATATTACAATATGTAATGTCGAAAACATTGTGTAGGGGCAGCTGAGAACTTACTCGAATTTTACACTACACTGTTGTAAACCTACAGTTGGATTTTTTATTACATTTGTTCATTAAAAATCGTCTAGACGATGTTACATGTTCATTTTTAAAGCAACCCTTACTGTAGTTCTATTACAGGTTATCAGTCCTTAAATATTATTTCAATCACCATGTCACTTTAGTCATTATGGTGAACTCACATTCTGTTAAGAGCCGTTAAGTGATACACAATCATGCGGCTCAACTCCGTTACTTTTTAAAGTTATACTAAAATTATTTAAATTATATGAATATTACGTGACATGCATTCGATTCCGCGCGTGCAAGATAAGCAATGCTACCGACAAACTTTGAAACCTGCAGACGACTTGAACTCAATCTATTCATGAAAAGTGAACATCTCTTCTTACAATGATAAAAAAGCCAACGTTAAATTTCATATATATTGCGTGGTAATATTTACGTTACCTTTACTTAATATAGCTGTGCTAGTTCAACAGTGTAACATGTCAAAAACGAATCCTAACTACAAAAGCAAGGCTATGTTAATACCTTAAGTATTTAGTGTTAAAACTTACCTGCTACAGGACTATTAAAGTAGATTCAATATATTACATTCATTTAGCCAGATTTGTCAGAGTGAAAACAATAAAATTGCAGTTTCCCAGGAATACAAATTTTTGAGATGTTACAAAGTTGAACTAGCACAGCGAATTTACTGTGGACCACTAAATACTGAAACTAAGACGGCGTCATCAATAAACGTCAGCTGTAAGCAACAACTCTGGCCCGGTAACTTGCTTACAATAGAAACAATGGCGAGGCGGCCTCAAAAGAGAAAATGCTTTGTTATCACAACCTGCCGTTCTTGCTGTTGGGACACTACATTCCTAACACGACGTCACATGGAAGTGATTTAAAACTAGTGTGTTTCGAAAAAAAAAATACGAGGCAGAACAATGGGAGGAAGAAATTGTTTCATTTCTACGTACGTGACCGACAGTGTTCCATCAGGCGGCAGTAGCGTGTCTGAACTCACGTTAGGGAAGTCGTGGGTTCGAACCCAGCAGTGCGCAATGGGAGGGCCCATCAAGTATAACCAACCCCTAGAAAGGAAAATCGCAATGTGATTCCGTAATACGTATCTTCCTATTTCCGCATCCCCTGCCCTAGAGTGTGTTAACCTGCATTCGGCACGGGGCCGCTGTGGCTGAGCGGTTAGACTGCTCGCCTCCTACCGAGGCGGACCGGATTCAATCCTCGGCCGGGCCCCTCCCGGATTTTCGCAAGTGGGAATCGCGCCGGACGATGCCGCTGGTCAGCGGGTTTTCTCGGGGGTCTCCCGTTTCCCCGCCCTTGCATTCCGGCGCTGCTCCATTCTCACCTCATTTCGCCCTCATCTGCTCTCCAGACCTCGTTACTAACAGCCGCTCAAATCTCTCAACTCAACTGAACAGCGAGGTCATAGAGACGGAGCAAGTTGCTCGGAAAAGCAGGAACGGACAAGGAATCTGACATGGCCTGTAGAACCCGAATGCACGGCTTCTCTTCATATTACACTTCTACGCGTCTTGACTTTTTATATCTTAATTATCTACACAGTCTCTTCACAGTACGTTTACATTTTTTAAATCAAACCTTTGAAAAAATCACCCAATGTATGACTTTTTTGGTTGCTATCTAAAGTAACAAACACGACAGATGGCGGCTATTAGAGATAATGGCGCGACGCCATCGAGGTCGCACTTTCTTCGGAGCTCCACTTTGGACAAACAGAGCGTTTTCCAGTCCACCAGCCGCGGCGAACAATGAAGCGCGCCTTCTCCCCGACACTTTCAGCTCATCTCGCTCTGCCGAGACTTTCTGGCTCATGCCACGCCACAGTCATACACTAAAGATGAAGTACACACACTTTTTCCCTAACCTACCCTATTCTAAGTGTTAAGGTGGCCGCCTGGGTAGACCGCCGAACGGTGTGCACAGCCCCAGCAGTAAACGTTTTATTAAAAAAAAAAAACCGTCCAACGTGTCTGAGTGAGGTCTGCTTACGAATAGCATTTAAGAAACGTTACGCTTCTCTATACGTTTTCCAGTTCCTCCGTTTCTCTATAAAGCGTGTTTTTTTTGTGATAGGGAAAATAGCTCAAACGGATGTTTTCACGGTAATTTTTAGGTGTGAACATCCCGGCACAAAACATTGGAAAAGGAATAGGGACGTGCATCAAACCTTTATTTGTATTATTACGTGTCATGAAATTGTATAGTCGCCGCTGAAAGTCTCGCAGAGGCGCGTTATCGACGGCAAGACTGCACGCCAGTTCAGTGCTCTGAGCGTAGAGGCGATGAGACAGCTGGTGCGCATGTCTCGGTCGCCCCTAGCGCCCCACGCTTTTAGGCCTCGGACGTGCAAAATCCCTTCAACCAGGCGGCCACCGTAAGTGTACATCCGATGTAGGGATGGGCTCTAAATGTATCTCAGGACTGAGCTCCATACACCCACAGCGGGAAGACGTCAGGCAAGGAGGCGCACTTTGGTGGTGGAATATGGTGCGGTATGACCTGAATAACAAAACCGGTCATCTTGTCGCATCTTCCGAGGACCCACTGTTATCATGCAAAATGTAAAAGTTTCTTCTGCAGCGATACAGTGCCTAGCACATAGGCAATTCTACCTACATGCGTCTGTGGTACGCTGCTGTGCCCACTACTGCCCTAATATTGACACAGGCAAAATGCATACGGAAATTTACAGTAATATACCGGATATTGAAAACACCAGAGTGGGGTAGATAAGTACGAATAAAGCATGTTTCATTAAGGAACCAATAGTCTTAACGACCATAGTTAACCCGCTAATGGCAGTGCAATGAAATGACACTTTATTTACACATTTGTGCTGAAGGCATGGGGACAGTGTGTCTGTTCGACGTCTCTGTTCAAACTGCCCGCCACCGTCGGCCACACAGGCGGTGCGGCGCTGAGGCATGTTGCGACGCGCATGTGCAGAGGTTGCCGGCGTAATGAGCTCATCCCGCGTGTCAAGTGATGTGGCCCCACAGCCAGAAGTCAGGTGGTGTGATGTCAGGTGAGCGTGGTGGCCAAGCCATGGGGCCTCCCCTACGTATACTTCTGTTCGGGAAGTGCATGTCGAGGTGCCGGCGAACCGCAATGGTGGAATAAGGCGGGGCCTCGTCCTGCTGAAACCACATCGCCTCACGAGCATCTAAAGGAACTTCCTCGGTAACACGTCGTGCAGGAACTGTAGATACGTAGCACCTCCGAGACTGCGACCGTGCGGTACTGAGCGGTGTTATCAGACACGCAGACTTGCGGCACAGGCTGGTTACAATGCCACGTACACAAGGTTGCATACCCGCCCCTGTACATTGACACTGCCATTAGCAGGTTAACTATGGACGTTAGGCTGTTGGTTCCTTGATGAAATATACTCCATTTGTACTTATCTACCCCACTTTGGTGTTTATTATCATTTGTTCGTGAACATACGGTATAACACATATTACTTTCATTTCCAATATATTTTTGCCTGTGTCAACATTAAGGCGGTATCCTACCTGGAGCTACAATCGCGTCTGGGGATCAGAAGTAAGGATGCGGTAAGGACTACACTGACACGCATACCACGTGCCCCATCGCCGCTACGCGCAGGGCTCTGAACTGGCGTGAGGTGTCGTGTTGTGTGTGCCTATGGCATTTCAAACGCTGGCCCTATCATTTTACAGACGGAAATTCTGTAGCGAAGTTAAACACAGGACCTAAAATATGTGGGATGGCTCCAAAATAATACTTATAGAAGGTGTGGTATTTTAAACGTGCCATATTCCGTCCTCGGACAGTGAAAATTTTTTTTTACGTAAATATATTGGGAACACGTATAATTGTTTTGTCAGAAAAGCCGTCTTTCAAACGTTTTACGCACCCCCTTCGATTTAACAGCAGAAACAACAAAGCACGACTACGAAAGTCAGTTATTTTGGTTAATTATTATCGCGTTCAAGTACACAGAGGTATTTTTAAGGTATTAGCATTCCATTTTATTGGTTTTCCTGTGTTATCAGTGTTAATGAGTGAGTGAGTTAAGAGATTTGGGCGGCTGTTAATAGCGAGGTCTTGAGAGCCGATAAGGAGGTGATTGAGGTGAGTATGGAGCAGCGCCGGAATGAAAGTGCGGGGGGAACGGAAGATCCCCGAGAAAACCCGCCGACCAGCGGCATCGCCCGGCACGACTCCCACATGCGAAAATCCGGGAGTGACCCGGTCGGTGATTAAACCCGGTTCGCCTTGGTGGGAGGCCCAGCAGGATCAGCGTTACAGTTAACCGATTTTCAAAGCTAGCGGCTTTATTGAGAATTCTTATTTCTAACGTGAATAAAAACTAGTAGTTATATTTATCAGATAATCCAGTTACCTATGGTATTGATGTTTTTTCCAACACATTTTTATTTGTCCGACAGAAAATAATGGTATTAATATTTATTAGTTTCTCTTGGACGAATAATTACATTTATGTGGTCCTTATATAAATCTCTTTCAGATGATGAAATAAGATATTATCGTGAAATATGGCGTTAAGGGAGACAGCTCGATACACATTTTAAACGTTCAAGCCATTATTTTGCTCACGGCGCGGCGCGGTAGGCAGCCAGTTGCAATCCAACCAAGGCTGGGCTTCACTCCCAGTACAATGTATAGAACAATTGTACAAAAATGAGATAACAAAGTTTCCGGCTTGCTTTGGGGACGTACGCTGTTCGTTAAAATAAGCGGCAATAAATGTGTGCAATAAGAAGAGAGTATATTTATTTCGTTTCAGTGTAATTTATTTGAAGCTAGAGGATAATTATTTAGAAATTACGTTAGTGAGTAACAGTTTTCTATTGCATTCTCTGGCTCAGCTATAACGTACAAACATTTACGTCAACAGAAAACTTCATCATTATGTTAAGTTTGTAATTCGGAAGTTCCGTAGAGTTCCGTCCCAGAATTCCTGAGATTACCTTAGTAACCAGCCGTGGCGAAATTAAGTTTTAATTTCGAGTGGCAATTCAAGATAAATTTACGATCAAGAAATTGCACTAATTCCTGTGATACCAATATAATAAAATTACAACAGGTTGCTTAGAATTTCGAGCAAGTGATTGTGACAGAATCGCCCTCGGCGTTGGAATTCTGTATCTGTTTCCAGTTCGCAGTTCGTGACCTTCCTTTGTCGTCGCAAAAGAAGAAAAAAAATTCTCTTAATTTCTTAGCTGACTTTTTTTTTTTTTCTGTTCACGTCCTCCGAATTTTACAGACAGAAATATAAGAACTTCAAGGCCTTGCTACTTTCCCAGTGGGTCAAGATTAGCGCCTGTTTCTGACTGCATCCTCTCTGTAATTATTGGTAGGAAGTGGAGAAACTACAGCGTCACATTGTCACGTTTTCAGCGCACAGCCTTTATCGCAAGGTCACGCTATCTGTGTTTGCAATCTTCGCCCGTAAATGTTTCAGGGAAATGCGATACCGCACCGCTGATAGCGCGGAACGTCCATAACTCAACAATATTACGGCGAAGAAGTAACTCGGCGCGCATATGCAACTGTCGCTGGCGTCATTTCCGTGTTTCAAATGCCAAAGGTCACGTACAAAGCAGTCAAATGTCAGTTTCTATTTATCGTACTTACACGTCGTTCACGTTTAATTTAGCACTTTTAAAAAACCCTGCTAAGGTTTATTTTACTCAGGTTGGGAAGCTCAATGCTTTCAGTTTGACAACTTAACATTTTCCCCGCCAGATTGCACTGGTGTCGCGTGTGTGCAGGGTTCTCCCGTTTTGTGTGTACGTAAATGGGATAATTGCAATTTTCATAAAATAAAATATAATTATTTTCAATTTTTTTATTAGCATTGTGTTAGAACCATACGTAAAGAATAAATTTTTTTCTTCCCACTAGAGGGGAAATATAACGAAATATGTTCACATGTTATTTAATATTCTGTCGTAAAATGGATTTAGCAAAACGTTGGCTCACAAAATTACTTCATTGAAATATAACAAGTGAATCGGGGGGAAAAAATAATGAAATGGTTAAAAATTATTCTTTTCAGGGTTTTCTTGCGCAGTTTCGTTAACAGATAAGAGACAAGTACTAAGTTCCTTTTTATGACGTATATATTTAGTTCGCACTTGAATTCGTAAGGTTTTTCCATTAAATGNAGACAAGTACTAAGTTCCTTTTTATGACGTATATATTTAGTTCGCACTTGAATTCGTAAGGTTTTTCCATTAAATGGAGCTTGCTTATGAGCACTCAGTGCCAAACACAATTGTATTTTTACTGTTTGCTCTTTTAACCCTTTCAATACTGATTTTATATTTTGATACTACAGACAAATTTAATTCAGGTATACATCAATCAGGGTGTCTCTAAGAAGCATGTATTCAATTTAATAGATTTTTTGGAAAACCCGTTTTTTGAAAATATGTGTGGGGCACATATGTCCCATTAGGTTGCTAAGTATATATGACAATTTTGACAATTTTTTTAAAATGAATACTTATTTAGATATAACCAAACATAATAAGAGCATGACATATGTTCATAATACAACATTTATTATCATATACGTATTATTTTTACATTGTCCACTTCACATTCAGTAACCAAAGAGTAAAAGAAACATTTTGTTTTTCAGTAAAATCCTAACATTGTCTTTCGTTTTCATTTCTTCCCTTTACTGACTCTTCTCATACTTGATAGGCTTACTAAATGTAACAATATAAAATAATACATACGGTATATTACAAACAAAATCACATCCAGTAAAAAAATTTACAGTAATGTATTTGACCATCCTAATATTGTTTTTCATTTCTTTTCGTCTCTCTAGTAACACTCCTGATCCTCGATAAGCTTGCTAAATGTAACAATATAAAAAAAAACACGCTGTATATAAAAAATTACAACTACTTGCACATTTTGCTAATAGGAATATTTTGCCATTTGAGTGAAACTGTATTGTTACCACAATGGAATGGAATACACAAAACTATTTTCTGAGAATTATGTATGTAATATGTTTCCTATTTCCATTGATATTTATCCCTGTCTAATAATAGCCCCCAATTCATAGCGAATAGCATATTACAGTGCTGCTGTTAGATTAGGTGTGATACGGAGTGAAACAATTTTTGCAGAGAGGCAGTTGACATATCTGGCAAAGTGTTTTCGTTCTTGTTTCAATCTTCTGCTTTGAACAATGATAACATCTCCTCATTGTATTCCCTTCAACTNTTTCCTGTTCAGCTAAACCGACAAGAAACTGTAGAAATGGAATATCATTCCCACTGATCTCTTTGAAAACAATTCACGCATTTACAGTGGAAATCATTAGAAGAAGCCTGTAAAAGACTTGCTTCCACCATTTTGCAGATTTTCTGTCATGATCATACAGTGTTGCGATCTGGCCAGCAATGTCCACCCCTCCTATAAACTTACTATAGAAAGCTACTGCATCGGGGCATTCAACATCATTTCCATTTCTTGAGTTCGTTTCACAGTTGTTTTGGTATTGCTGTGACAGTTACTAAGATCTAGTGTCATGCCACTTGACTGCCAAAGTACTTTATGTATGTTGTAATGCAGATGAAGCCCCTCTTTCAAGTTTTTCTGCAAATTTCGGCACATTTTTCCTTGTCTTCATTACAGTACTAACTGCTGCATTAGGCAAAGTGTCTGTCAGACTTACTGAAATAAAAAACCTGCCACAACATAAAACTGTATCATCTGGGTTAGAAATAGTTTCTGCTAACTTAGCAACAATTCTCTCCCCTAGTGTGCCATCTGTATGCATGGTCTCTTTGCGACAATAAACATTGAAATCATAATTGTAACCAGTCACGGAGTTGCATCTTAGCCACAACTTGATGCCTCTCTTTACTGGCTTTAGCGGCATTTATTGTTTTAGCACTGTTCGCCTCTTNTGCATCTTAGCCACAACTTGATGCCTCTCTTTACTGGCTTTAGCGGCATTTATTGTTTTAGCACTGTTCGCCTCTTAAATATGGTCATGGACTCATCAATACTTTTTACAGCACTATCTGTTCTACGTGTCTGAAATGTAGTATTACAAACAGTAAGTTAATTCTTCTACACAGTACAATTTACTGGCACTGTCTGTTTTTTCTTCTTCATTGCAATAAATCTTAGACCATTTAACATTATCAATGCTACTTGATGACACATTGCCACTGTTGTTTTACCTGATATTTTAGATGCACTTACACCAACTAACCTGGGCGCAGGCAGGCTGCTAGCTGTTAGTCAACCAGCTCACCGTTCTTCAAAGCTTGCTCCTGTTCTACTTCCTCAGAAGACGACAAAGAAGATTATATTTCTTCACTATTTGAATGAGCTGAACCTTCCTGCCTGTAATCTGGGTCAACTTTGTCGCTGACTAAGATGTCGTCATCATCTGAATCTTTCATAAGTAGCTCGTTTATTTCTTCAGGAGTGAGTCAAACTTTCCTGTAAAAGAATTATGACAATGCTTTCAGTAGGACTGAAGGGACAACGCCGACCCAAGCAAAGTACCCACTGCGACAAATGTGTCCCGCATGCAAACATTACAACGATTTATAACCTGTAAGTCATCAAAGTTGCATAATTTTATAGTACAGCGGTACCAGATATCAGTAAGTAGCATAAATAACATTTATTTTGCTTTGCTCACCTTCTATATTTACCAGAAGCCATGATGTTGCTTTCTTGATGCGTCACACCTTCACGCTCCGTTCGACAACACCAGCCATATTGCTTCCTGGGCAGTTCTGTCTCACCGCGAATATTGAGTAACCCCAGAATTACGGATAGGCATTATTCACTTTGTACTGTGTACCAAAACCGTCCCAGTAGGAATTTATAAACTTCTCCTGGGACAAATGTATCCCGCTTGAAATTTAAAGGGGTTAAACATAAGATGAGTGAAAAATAGTGACGAAATAAAGTTAACACCTTCAATTTTTGGCTGGGGGCGAGTAAATGTCTCAATTCGAGACAAAAACGAACTTTTACACACAAATAAGTGTAATTTCTCAATTTACCGCCAGCTTAAAAGCAATCTCTTCGGAACACCAGCGCACCTCGCGGAGGAAATCTTCCCTATGCCAAACTCTCATATAGGGGAATCTCGTTTTGTGCCTAGCTTGAGTATAATAAAGCTTAACCCTGCGTAAGATCTATTTTCCTTCTCGTTTTGTATCATTCCGCTGTACGTAACTTGATCAGGGCTTCAGAAAAGTGTGAAGTAACTATGAATGTACTAAAGTCATAAATTTACGCATTACACTATCAATGCGTCAACTTTTAGAAATATTTCTACTGATTCGTTGCCAACTTAAGTGGAGCCTGCATGTCTTAGCATGTGCTGCAGCTTATCTGTAGATATGGGCAGTGAGTTTTTTCAAAGACTGTTTTCAAAACTGCTCACTTTACCGTGAACAGCCTACAGAAAATGACATGTGCGCTAACAATCTATCAGTTTTCCAAATTCTCGTAATTTGATTGAATTCAAACGCTAAAATCCGAAGTAGGAGCTGAGTTTGGTAATGAGAAACAACTATACAAGATTTTGCGTTGTAACTGTAAATGCATATTGCGTTCTTAAGGGGACAGTATGTAACATTTGAAGATGGTCAAGTACTGTGCGTCACTGAGGTGAAGATATTTCGGCGACTCTTAGCATCGAGTTCTTGAGAGCCGATGAGGGTGATTGAGGTGAGCATGGAGCAGCACCGGAATGAAAGTGCGGGGGAAACAGGAGATACCCGAGAAAACCCACCGACCAGCGGCATCGTCCGGCACGATTCCCACATGCGAAAATCCGGGAGTGACCCGGCCGGGGATTCAACCCGGTTCTCCTTGGTAAGAGGCGAGCAGGCTAACCGCTCAGCCACCGCGGCCCCCATATGGTGGAAGAACACGCGAAGTTCATACAAGTAATTCATAAGCAGGGCTTTCAAAAGTGCTCATTTTACGAACCACGAAGAGCCTTTAGTGATCAATGTAGCCTCGCGCAGGGTGCCGTACAGCAGCGCGCAGGAACAGGTACCAGTGCTCATCAGCAGTATCGTAACGATATCTGGCGTTACTGAAGTAACTGGGCAGTGAGATCTGCGAGTATCAGCATCCAGCGAGGGGGACCACACAGGCCGCCTTCTGTTACTCACTCATCTCACTGGCCAGTAATTCAAGTAACGTCAGCTATAGGTCCAATAATGACGAGCACTGAAGGTCACTGGCAGTCCTTCTGACGAGCAGCTCGGTAGCGCCCTGTGCGAGGCTAGAAACATTACTGAAAACACTGTGGTTCAGGAGGATGTGTAATGCCAGTGAAGTGAGTCGATGGCGCGCTATTCAAGATATTTGTTCATCGAACATATTTACAAACGTTCAGGCAATTGTAGTATTAGATTTCAAGTAGTCATTACGGGGATTCTGTGAAATTACAGTATAATAATGATGTTAAAATTTGAGTAATATTTAAAGGTAAGTATATTATCGGGCTATTATGGCATTCAAACTAATCTTTATATATAAATTAGAGTTTAAATAATTAGTGAAACTAACTTTAAGAGTGAGATTCCCTCTTAAATTCCCTCTTTTTTTTACTTAAATATAATTTACTGCCAAGTGCACCGAAACTGTGAATTCACTGACAAGTAAAAAAATTCGCTGGCCACCGATAACTGTTCCCTTACTGTTGCCGAACACTGGCGAAGTATAGTCTGTTCGCGGTTTCTTCAAACTTTTTGAATCAAACATTTGAAAAATCACCTCTTTTATGAAGTGTTTGGTTGTTTCTTATATATGTCGTGTATCACATGCGTTTGATACTCGTGTTAACATAAAAGCACCTTATATTTCGGTTAAATTGAACTTTTACTTATTTTATCCATAAATAATAACATTTCAATATAAATAAATATGAATACAACAGGGGGAAAATTGGTGTGTTGGTAATGCCTAGTAAGAAAAAGTCCTCATGCAAAATGTTATTACAGTGAGTACGCACGAACGCGATGCGTTGTCACTTTGGTGTAATTTTCAATACTAGGTTCAAGTTTTCTTAGCACGAGGCGGAGGAATATCCTGGAAGTAGAACTTCAGCAGGGCTTCAGGAAAGTGTGAAGTTACCCGAGAATGGCCTATACGAGTGATTCCAGTGCTCGTTAGCGGTAGGCTGAGACAGCACAGAGGTACAGGCCGTTCACGGTAAAGTTAGCAGTTTTGAGGCGNTGCATCTTAGCCACAACTTGATGCCTCTCTTTACTGGCTTTAGCGGCATTTATTGTTTTAGCACTGTTCGCCTCTTGAATATGGTTATGGACTCATCAATACTTTTTACAGCACTATCTGTTCTACGTGTCTGAAATGTAGTATTAAAAACAGTAAGTTAATTCTTCTAGACAGTACAATTTACTGACACTGTCTGGTTTTTCTGCTTCATTGCAATAAATCTTAGACCATTTAACATTATCAATGCTACTTGATGACACATTACCACTGTTGTTTTACCTGATATTTTAGATGCACTTACACCAACTAACCTGGGCGCAGGCAGGCTGCTAGCTGTTAGTCAACCAGCTCACCGTTCTTCAAAGCTTGTTCCTGTTCTACTTCCTCAGAAGACGACGAAGATTATATTTCTTCAGTATTTGAATGAGCTGAACCTTCCTGCCTGTAATCTGGGTCATCTTTGTCGCTGACTAAGATGTCGTCATCATCTGAATCTGAATCCTTCATAAGTAGCTCGTTTATTTCTTCAGGAGTGAGTCAAACTTTCCTGTAAAAGANTTCATAAGTAGCTCGTTTATTTCTTCAGGAGTGAGTCAAACTTTCCTGTAAAAGAATTATGACAATGCTTTCAGTAGGACTGAAGGGACAACGCCGACCCAAGCAAAGTACCCACTGCGACAAATGTGTCCCGCATGCAAACATTACAACGATTTATAACCTGTAAGTCATCAAAGTTGCATAATTTTATAGTACAGCGGTACCAGATATCAGTAAGTAGCATAAATAACATTTATTTTGCTTTGCTCACCTTCTATATTTACCAGAAGCCATGATGTTGCTTTCTTGATGCGTCACACCTTCACGCTCCGTTCGACAACACCAGCCATATTGCTTCCTGGGCAGTTCTGTCTCACCGCGAATATTGAGTAACCCCAGAATTACGGATAGGCATTATTCACTTTGTACTGTGTACCAAAACCGTCCCAGTAGGAATTTATAAACTTCTCCTGGGACATATGTATCCCGCTTGAAATTTAAAGGGGTTAAACATAAGATGAGTGAAAAATAGTGACGAAATAAAGTTAACACCTTCAATTTTTGGCTGGGGGCGAGTATATGTCTCAATTCGAGACAAAAACGAACTTTTACACACAAATAAGTGTAATTTCTCAATTTACCGCCAGCTTAAAAGCAATCTCTTCGGAACACCAGCGCACCTCGCGGAGGAAATCTTCCCTATGCCAAACTCTCATATAGGGGAATCTCGTTTTGTGCCTAGCTTGAGTATAATAAAGCTTAACCCTGCGTAAGATCTATTTTCCTTCTCGTTTTNAGGGAATCTCGTTTTGTGCCTAGCTTGAGTATAATAAAGCTTAACCCTGCGTAAGATCTATTTTCCTTCTCGTTTTGTATCATTCCGCTGTACGTAACTTGATCAGGGCTTCAGAAAAGTGTGAAGTAACTATGAATGTACTAAAGTCATAAATTTACGCATTACACTATCAATGCGTCAACTTTTAGAAATATTTCTACTGATTCGTTGCCAACTTAAGTGGAGCCTGCATTTCTTAGCATGTGCTGCAGCTTATCTGTAGATATGGGCAGTGAGTTTTTTCAAAGACTGTTTTCAAAACTGCTCACTTTACCGTGAACAGCCTACAGAAAATGACATGTGCGCTAACAATCTATCAGTTTNGACTGTTTTCAAAACTGCTCACTTTACCGTGAACAGCCTACAGAAAATGACATGTGCGCTAACAATCTATCAGTTTACCAAATTCTCGTAATTTGATTGAATTCAAACGCTAAAATCCGAAGTAGGAGCTGAGTTTGGTAATGAGAAACAACTATACAAGATTTTGCGTTGTAACTGTAAATGCATATTGCGTTCTTAAGGGGACAGTATGTAACATTTGAAGATGGTCCAAGTACTGTGCGTCACTGAGGTGAAGATATTTCGGCGGCTCTTAGCATCGAGTTCTTGAGAGCCGATGAGGATGATTGAGGTGAGCATGGAGCAGCACCGGAATGAAAGTGCGGGGGAAACAGGAGATATACCGAGAAAACCCACCGATCAGCGGCATCGTCCGGCACGATTCCCACATGCGAAAATCCGGGAGTGACCCGGCCGGGGATTCAACCCGGTTCGCCTTGGTAAGAGGCGAGCAGGCTAACCGCTCAGCCACCGCAGCCCCCATATGGTGGAAGAACACACGAAGTGCATACAAGTAATTCTTAAGCAGGGCTTTCAAAAGTGCTCATTTTACGAACCATGAACAGCCTTTAGTGATGAATGTAGCCTCGCGCAGGGTGCCGTCCAACAGCGCGCAGGAACAGGTACCAGTGATCACCTGTGCTCATCAGCAGTATCGTAACGATATCTGGCGTTACTGCAGTAACTGGCCAGTGGGATCTGCGAGTATCAGCATCCAGCGAGGGGGACCACACAGGCCACCTTCTGTTACTCACTGGCCAGTAATTCAAGTAACGTCAGCTATAGGTCCAATAATGACGAGCACTGAAGGTCCTTCTGACGAGCAGCTCGGTAGCGCCCTGTGCGAGGCTAGAAACATTACTGAACACAATGCAATCACTGTGGTTCAGGAAGATGTGTAATGCCAGTGAAGTGAGTCAGTGACGCGCTATTCAAGATATTTGTTCATCGAACTTATTTACAAACGTTCAGGCAATTGTAGTATTAGATTTAAAGTAGTCATTAAGGGAATTCTGTGAAATTACAGTATAATAATGATGTTAAAATTTGAGTAATATTTAAAGGTAAGTATATTATCGGGCTATTATGGCATTCAAAATAATCTTTATATATAAATTAGCGTTTAAATAATTAGTGAAACTAACTTTAAGAGTGAGATTCCCTCTTAAATCCCCCCCCTTTTTTTTACTTAAATATAATTTACTGCCAAGTGTACCGAAACTGTGAATTCACTGACAAGTAAAAAAATTCGCTGGCCACCGATAACTGTTCCCTTACTGTTGCCGAACACTGGCGAAGTATGGTCTGTTCGCGGTTTCTTCAAACTTTTTGAATCAAACATTTGAAAAATCACCTCTTTTATGATGTGTTTGGTTGTTTCTTATATATGTCGTGTATCACATGCGTTTGATACTCGTGTTAACATAAAAGCACCTTATATTTCGGTTAAATTGAACTTTTACTTATTTTATCCATAAATAATAACATTTCAATATAAATAAATATGAATACAACAGGGGGAAAATTGGTGTGTTGGTAATGCCTAGTAAGAAAAAGTCCTCATGCAAAATGTTATTACAGTGAGTACGCACGAACGCGATGAGTTGTCACTTTGGTGTAATTTTCAATACTAGGTTCAAGTTTTCTTAGCACGAGGCGGAGGAATATCCTGGAAGTAGAACTTCAGCAGGGCTTCAGGAAAGTGTGAAGTTACCCGAGAATGGCCTATACGAGTGATTTCAGTGCTCGTTAGCGGTAGGCTGAGACAGCACAGAGGTACAGGCCGTTCACGGTAAAGTTAGCAGTTTTGAGGCGCTGGTTACTTTTTTTTCCTATTAGCCATTTTTTTAATCCTCCCACCACTTTTTAAAATAAATTATGTCATGTAGGTAATAAACACAGTTTGTGTATTCCACAGTACTTGGNGCTGGTTACTTTTTTTTCCTATTAGCCATTTTTTTAATCCTCCCACCACTTTTTAAAATAAATTATGTCATGTAGGTAATAAACACAGTTTGTGTATTCCACAGTACTTGGAAGTTAACGTCTAAGGCTAAAGTAAAATATATTTATTGAGTATTAATCTAAATGACAGGGCTTAGAAAAGTGTTCACTTTACAGTGAACGGCCTATAGTCGTGAGGGGGGGATTGGGNCTCTCCTTCCCGATCATTGGTCATCATTACATGGTTTCTCTCCCGCTTACGGAAATTACACTACGCCTCGCCGCCAACGCGGACTGATCCACACTGTAGACAGCACGCGAGCCAGAAGTCCCATTACTTACCTTACGGATTACAGAAAACACTGCTGTAAACTATCCGCCGTTTCTTCATACTTTTTGAATCAAACGTTTGCAAAATCGCCCTTCTAATATAGTTATCTCCTAAATATGTATATAAGTATATATATATATATATGTTGTGTAAATAAATATGTTCAGTTATCTCCTAAATATGACATGTATCACAAGCGTTTTATACTTGCTTTAACACAAAAGTACCTTATTTTCGGACAAATTGAACATTTACTTATATTTTATAAATATAAATAATTATATTGCATTTATAGTTAAGATGAATAAAAACAGGGAGAATATGGGTGTGTTGGTAACGCCTAGAAAGAAAAAAAGTTCTCATGCAACATATTACTAAACAGAGTGCGCACGAATGCGGTTGTTGTCCCTTTGGTATAGTCTTCTAGATTTAGTTAAGATTTGTTTGCAAGAAACGGAGGAATATCCCGGAAATAGAAGTTCAGCCGGGCTTCAGGAAAGTTGGAAGACACCGTGAATGAACTGTAATTGATGGGCAGTGGCGGATCTCGCAGCCCATTACTCGACAGGTGGAGTCACTGCGTTACGTCCAACCTGCATGCTTACCAGCAAGCATTACATTCAGTTTTAATGCCAGGACTTGGCGGATGAACCATCCAAATACTTTTTTTAATTCACCTCGTACTGTAGTGAGTGCATGTATTAATGCTGCGTTATCGACATTGCTTCTGGTTTCAAGAATAATCTCCCCTGACCTCCTCCCTTGGATCCGCTCCTGGTGATGCGTTATTTGTTGTTGGTGCGACCGTGAAAATCACCGAAGTGCAGAAGGTGTACATATATGCATACGCCTGCAGCGAAAAGAACGCACCCTTCTTGAAGAGCTGGAAGCGGGCACGCCCGCCACATGTAGCGATGCGGATTGCGGTGTCTGCCATATTGCTGTCCGTGTGCATATTTCTTTGGAGGTGCTGTGAGTCAAACCTCTCCGTGTAATGTCACTGGTTTGTTTCTCAACTGACAGGTCGAGGACTTCTCGGAGAAGTCTTGTTCCAGCTGCATGAGCCACCAGCAAAGTATGCACTTCCCGTGCAGGAATAGTTTGATAGCACGTGCGACACAAATTAACGGTATTAATATAATTGTATTTTGCCGATTTTTGAAAGCCAGCGTTAAAAACCAAAAACTGGGCGATCCAAAATAACTGTTTTAACTAACTTTGCGAACAACTATTTTAGCAGAGTGATGTATTTCCGCCGGTATATTTCTTACGCCCTGAAATTTATCATGCCGTTGAGCCTGGGGCACAAGAAATTATGCGAAATCAATGCGTCAATCCATAGTCCATTCACGGTTACTTCCAACATTTCTGAAGCCCTACAGAAGTTCTACTGTGAGGATATTCCTCCAACTCAAGCAAACAAAGCTTAATCATCTCTGGAAAACTACACCAAATGGACAACGCACCGTATTCGTGCGCACTCAGTTAAACAATATTTTGAGTGATAACTACAACTAACTAAGTATTACCAACAGACACATTTTCTCCCTGTTTTTATTCCTACCAATTACAAATGGAATATTGTAATTTACGGATAAAATATATATGAAAAAATTTAGTTAACCGAAACATAAGCTATTGCTATGTTAAGAGAAGTACAAAACACTTGTAATAAGTGACATATTTAGGAAACAACCAAACGCGTAACACATAGGATGATTTTTCGAAGGTTTGATTCAGAAAGTGCAAGGACACTGGGAACAGACTATATGTATAGTCTATTCGCGGTTTCTTCACATTGTTTAAATCTTACCTTTGAAAAAACACCCTGTGTNTCTTCACATTGTTTAAATCTTACCTTTGAAAAAACATCCTGTGTGTGAGGCGTTTGGCTGTTTTCTAAACATGTCACTTATTACAAGCGCTTCATACTTAGTTAACATGAAAGTATCTCATTTTTGGTTGAATTTAACTTTCACCTTTATTTATCTACACATTTTTTTATATTTATNACCCTGTGTATGACGCGTTTGGCTGTTTTCTAAACATGTCACTTATTACAAGCGTTTTATACTTCTGTTAACATGAAAGTATCTCATTTTTGGTTGAATTTAACTTTCACCTTTATTTATCTACACATTTTTTTATATTTATAACTGATATAAATAAAAACAGGGAGGTAATAGACGTGTTGGTAATGCCTATAGTACGAAACAGTTCTCACGCAAAATTATATTGTACAGAGTGCGCACGAATGCGGTGCGCTATCCCTTTGGTGTGATTTTTCTTGACTAAAGTTAAGCTTTCTTTGCATGAGGCGGAGGAATAGCTTGAAAGTAGAACTTCAGTAGGGCCTCAGAAAAGTTGGAAGTAATCGGGAACAGACAATATCAAAATATCTGCTCACAAAGTTGGCAATAAGCATTACCAAGGACTGCACTTTCTCAGTTTTTTCAATGTTGGCTTACGAAAACGCGTGGACCTCAGTTCACTTATTTGGCGTTAATTAATGTACCACGCCCTCTTAATGAGGTGTTCCCAGATTACTGTATTGGAAGAGATTTGTTACAGTTACCAGTAGCTCAGGAGTTGCCACCGCGAAATCCTGACTGACCTCTCATAGCATGATAACGCACTGTTGGGGTACAACAAACAGAAGATAGCTACCAACCGTTATGACAGTTCGAAATGCATTTTCTTCCATGACGTAGCAATGTTGAGGAGAAGTTCATGCCACACTTGGAGGCGAATAATTCTTCGCTATGAAAATGACGGCGCACGCACAAACACACTGAAATAACGCTGTTATCAATATCCAAATCTGAACAAATGTAGTCTGTGTTACGAAAATACACTGACATGCCAAAAGTCATGGGAAATCAGTATTGAAGTGCACAGGCCTGCATCAGTTGTGCCCTGACATCGCAGAACTGCTCGGTGGCCACTTGCAGCCCGTCATGGACTTCGCGTACCCTCACAGCGATGGGAGAACCCAACACGATAATGCGCCACATCATCGGGCCCAGGTTGTCCAGAAATGTTCGAGAAACATTCTGGAGAGTTTCGACGACTGCTGTGGCCACCTCGTTCGCCCGATATGAACCCCATCGAGCATTTATGGGAAGTGGCGGAGAGGTCCATTCGCAACCAAGATCTTGCTACCTACAAATAGCAGGGAGTCGTGGTAACTAACCAGAGGGCATGGGTCAACATCTCTCCACGTGCTTCGTCCACTTGTGGAATCGATGCCACCACGACGAGTTACTGCACTTCGTCGAGCTAGAGGAGGACCTACACGATACTAGACCCCTGGCCCACGACTTTTGGCACTTTTGGCACGTCAGTGTATATAACACACATTAATATTTGTGACGGTGCTGAAACACCGTACATCACATTCAATTATTCTACGGTGCAAATTATACGTCTGACATGGATTATCGACGAGGACGTCGCAGCCGACATAGATGCGCGGTTTGGCAGGCGAGCGAAGGATGATGGTGCGAGGCTCCAGGATGCCTCCACCCCCTCACCGCGCCGATGTCACCCTCCTTCCAACGTGCATGGCGGGCGTCTAGCAACCGTCTGACGCTACGATATACATCTTCAAGATTTGAATTTACTGGACTTGAACCATTTCGGGGAACCATCTGGGATGTTCCCCAACACTGGAAAACGTATTTTTTGGACTGTAAAAGGGGTTGTATTTCGTCTTGGGAAGACAGAAAGGATAGGGACCTCAACATGATAAGATAGTAACTTAGCAGAAAGCATAGCCTGGCATGTTTTATACGGGCTTTATTATGGGGCATTTATAGGGAAAATATTTTACGATACTTGATATTCCAATCTGTATCAGGGAATGGTTTAACTTTTCGCAATATTTACGACTGCGTTATTTACTTGTACTCTGAAATTGAAACTCTGCTGATTGAAAGATTTTGGTAAGACTCATTCGTGATCAAATGAGTGCTACGGAAGGAAAGGGAGTAGAACGTCACTGCCACGGTGTGGTTGGATTTCCCACGAGTGCTCCCGCTCTGCGAGTTATTATACAAGAAAATGAGCAAAACACAAATGAACAATTGAACTTTTGGCTCAACCTGTACAGCGTTTGGTATTAGTTTCACCCACGGACAGGGACGTGCAGCACTGTTTGTTTTTATGCGAGATGATCCTGAACCAAAGTACGAACTTTGTGAGAAGATTGTTATAGAAAATGAGATATAAAACATACTACAGCCTAGGAATTATGTGTGAATATTAAGGGAGAGACACACCCCTGAATATAGGGAATTAAAGGTAGTTATGCATTTGCAAAAATTTCAGAAACTATGTGAGATGAAAAAAAAATCTTTCAGGCTTCCGCCTACATGGCGCTTGAACTAAGTTACAGAGTGTTAGTTCTTCAAGTTTTCCTACGAAACTATTAACCGTGCGTCCAATACGCTGATTTACGAAAAGAACACATGTCAGACGAAAGCTGTTGAGTGCTTTCAAGACGTCACGAACATTAGAAACACCATTTCAGAGTACTCCAAAATGGCTAAAAACTGCTTTTTCGAAGTGCTGTATCTCGAAATATACATGTCAGATATATAAATAGCTACTCAAGGACCCTGCATTAAACAGTCCTACAGACTTTCCGCCAATAAAATAATAAGGTCATCGCTGAAAGTCTCATAGGTACACGCAGTGCGGCTAGAACACTGCACGCCAGTTCAGAGCCTTGTGCTTAGTGGCGATGGCTCACTTGATGCGCGTGGCAGTGTCGCCCTTATCGCTCACAGCAACAGCTAGAAGTCGAATAGAGCTTGATTTTTTTTTTAGATCAATATCTGGGATGCATAAAATTATGAATACAGCGATATTTGAGGAGCTAAGCCAAAATTTAATATCTGTATAGTTTTACTCGTAATAAAAATACCAGTGTGCTAAATAAAAATAAACCATGTATTAACTGGCATAATATGTATTTAATTTTAGTCTTCCGGTGGTGGCCGGAAAGGGGGAGGGTAGTGATGAAGTCAAAAATTTTGTGTAATCACGCCCATGTTCATTTTAATATAATTATCTCATCTGTATCATTGTGTGATGTGCACGAATGAAACGCTTGGTTTTCATTTATACCAAGGTTTTAAACACCACCAGTGTTACAAATATTTAAGAGAATATGAAACGGAATTTTTTTCTTGAAAAGGCAATGCGAATTATAAAAAAATCCTAAAAAAGTAAACATTCTGGATCAGAAACGTATTACAGTTTTTACAAAACCAAACTAATTAAAACTTTAAAGTAACATTATTTTTTAAAAAAGAATGAGGCAAGTCTTTACCATAAACTATACTTATTACAAACTTACCTAGCGGCCAAACACCAGGGTGAGGGGGGGGGGCGAGGGCAACGCCTCTGCTGGTTCAAAAGTAGAGGGGCTATTGCCCCCTTGCCCCCACCCACTCAACAGTTATGACGGTTT
>NQII01002007.1:56804-98988 GCA_002778355.1 Clitarchus hookeri | reverse complement strand
GGCTTCTTCACTGCATCTCCTTACACTCGCGGCAGTTTTTAACGGAATGCGCAGTAGACAAATGGAGACGCCACACGTAATACCCGTTATGCGCAGCACGGGTGCCTATAGGCTAGCTACAGTAAACTGGCCACTTCAGTTAAATCAACCTTCGAAAAATGTCACTGCCCCTATCTGCATACGTTTTAACGGGCTAACCGAGTGGTATTTGCCCACTAAAGTTGGTACCGACGGAGGAGGGAAAGTATTTCTACGGAAATAATTTCTTGTGCTTTCTCGGGTTTTTTTAAAAATGGAATTCGATAGTATGAATCAGCAAATTTGTAAAATATTTACTTTTCTAATAATTTCCGTCTCACTTGACCGACGCGTGCATAAAGTGATTTGGCCCATGGCAATGAAAATGTTACACGTGTAGGAAGATGCACAATGTGCACAGTCTACGAGTAGATCTTCAGCAGGGCATTCTACAATGCTCAGTTTACCGTAAACAGCCTATTAAGAAAACGAGCGCGGAACAATCGGGGTGAATTCTGGTTATTCTGTATTACAGCGAAACGTAAACGATCTGCAACCTACAATACAAAAATTAAATTTTTTTCTCCATATTTTGATACAATCTGTAAAACAATACATTCCAATTTTTTAATATTTATTCTATGTTTATTATTCTACAAATAATATTGCCAACCCACGCGTGTGTGTTTAATAAAACAGAAAAATGAAGATTGCCAGTTGCAACCGGAAAACCACGTTCTTGTTTTCTTGTAAACTACTATGGCGACGAAAACGAACATTAACCAATCAAATACTCGATCTCTATTGGCTACACGGATTCTGGGACCGCGGTGGTGTAATGGTTCGACTACTCGCCTCCCACCTAGGCGAACCGGGTTCGATTCCCGGCGGGGTCGCTCCCGGATTTTCGCACGTGGGAATGGCGCCGGACGATGCCACTGGTCGACGGGTTTTCTCGGGGATTTCCCGTTTCCCCGTGCCCTTGCATTCCGGCGCTGATCCATACTCACATCGGCTCTCAAGACCTCGATGTTGAGAGCCACCCAAGTTTCTCCTCTCATCAAGGATTCACGGACACTGAAGAGTTAAGCTTTCTTACGTGAATCCTTATACGTATGAACTCGGAGTGTGATGCGTGCTCAGTGATACGTATCGCATCCATGTCATTGTAAAACGACTGATGGAAAACGCGATATGAGTTCTGTAAATACGAAATAAGGAAAGTCTCCGTGTTTCATAGCGCTTCGGGTTTTGGGAACGAACAATGCCGAGTCTATACACGACACTTTCTTCGCCGCTGCAACTAGAAAAGAATCATTGCTTCTGTAGATGGCATATCCACGCCACTGAGACCTATTCCTTCAAACATCAACAAGTAGCATCAGACACCTGTAACGGTAAGTAACACTTAAAGAAACTCAGAACATGACTAGAAATTGAAAACGTTACTTTTGTCGCATTTAGAGAAATAACATTTTAATTTCCGTACAGCCAATGGCAGAGTTAAAAAAAAGTATAAATATGATGTTTTCGCGGACCGCAAACAAAATGGCTGATAGCTAGTGCCTGCATTTTCATTGGCGGATCCCTTAACATTAATCAAGGCCGCCAAAACCCGACCGCTTGTGCGCATGACGTCAGCATAGGGGAAAACAGTGAGCACTTTTGAAAACCTTCTCATTTGGAATAATAGTCAATAAATATATTTTATTTTAGTCTTAGACGTAAACTTCCGAGTGCGTGGAATATACACACTGTGTGTATTACTTGAATGCCTATATATATTTTAAAAACGTGGTTTAAGGGGGGTGGNGAAATGTCTGAAAGGAAAAAGTAACTAGGGTCTCAAAAGTGCTCACTTTACCGTGAACAGCTTATACCAGCACTGCGCGTCGTGTAGCTTGGTAGGTTTACTCTAGAAGTTTCTGTGCTGGTTACGGGTTCACTCCATAACGTTTATCCAAAGCAATTATACCGTCAAATGTAACAAGAGATATATAAATACGGTGAATGGAAAATACACTTGACAAGCGCCGACCAAAGGAAACACACGTTACGTAACGTTCCTCCTCACGTCGTGGCCCCGACTACAAATGTTGAACAGCAACCAGGCGAGAGTGGGAATGGGAGCACAACGATTTCCGATGCAGTTGAAGGTCGATAGCGCTCAACTACCCAGTGCTCCCTCGAGTATCGAGAGGTACGTTTGCGCTAGGCGAAAATCGATTAAGCGCTATTGGCGACGCCGACTGGCGTACGTACAGCGGTATCGCCTCAACGCGCAGTGGTTTCGCTGTGATCGTTTACAACCTCAGATATTTCAGCGGTGACCCTATAATTTTTTTGGACGCTGTTCTGTAGCACAGTCCAATGCATGCCTCTATTGTAGTTTCGCATGTGTCCGGTTCGTATATTTTTATATACAGCAGCTTCAAAAAGCCAAATGATGTTTCCTATGTGCGTGATGATGTCTCGAAAAAACCATCCCGTCATTGTTTGGAATGCGCTTTCTTTTCGCAGGTTAACATATCGAGGGCACGTTTAATAGTTTGGTAACATCTGATAATACAGATCTTATTTCCGACAAATTGAGCTTCCCAGGAATGTACACAGAAATGTTGGGAGAACTTCTTGTACTGCTTCGTCGTGGCCAGACTTGAACTCGAGGCAATTAAAATGTTACACTAGGGTTTCACCTTAATTATCGACTAGGGCTTCCCCTTAATGATCGTTGAGTGAGAATGGTCGGAAACACGTGCACCGAGAGAAATACTTCGTCCACCGAACCACAACACGAGGATAAATTAATTCCTCTACTGTGAATAAAGCGCTGAACAACATATGTTTACTTATTGTTTACCAAAACATGGTAATAAAATGTGCTAATTTCTTCAGTTTTTTATTGAACGTTTACAAGAGAGTATTTCGAACGTACCGTAAAAAATAATCTTAACAATCTTAGTGAAAATGGTTAAGATGTATAGGTGGTTTGCCCACGTTCGACTATACAAAATATCATCGCAATGGAATTTATTTCCTATAGTGAAAATTCAGTATATGACCATTTTTTTGCATTCAAGTATCGTTAAGAACTAGAAAAAAGTAATGATCATTCTACAAAATCTGACTTCTCCTAGAAAATAATAAATTCGAAAGCCTGATTTCTTTGGCGATAAAAAAAAAGTGCTTATCCGTTTAGTTTTTTGAGATATTTCTTCGCAAATTTTAAACCCTGAATTTACTTCTGGAGCAGTATCAAAACAAATTTTTGTATTGCTAAAGGAAGTCTGTAAGTGAATACCAAATACTCAACAATGCAATCTACCGCGAAGGACGCATACGATCAAAAACGTATCTTTACAGCATCTTTTTATCACGACTCCATTTCGTTACAAGCTGACGAGCCCTATAATTGTACGACCTGCTTGAGCCATGCCCCGTGTCTGTTCCGTCAGACCGCATCATTCCCACCGCCCTTCGACAGCCTTGCTCAGTTCTCATACTGTGGCGTGTCTTGTTTGCAGAGAGCGAGGTGTGATGCGGCGACAAACTTGAATCGCATTCCAGAGGTCCTGGGTTCCATTCCACCCAAACCGACTGCAGCAGGAGTGGCTTTTCCGCCCACGTGCAGTTCCTGCGTATGTACCTGTCCAAGTTTTCACCCAAGAAGAAAAAAGTGTTTCGTCCGATAACCAACCTGGCGATATACGTTCATTAAGATTTCAAAATAAGGCAATTTCCCGTAGAACAAAAACACCGTCGCAGAAACTAAATTACTGTACTCATAACGCATTCAAATGGGATGAATATGGCTATGTGATTTTTGTATAATTTTTACAGCGTGGTAGTTAATTAACTGAGCCATTAATTAGGACATGCGCCATTACAACCCTTTGTTTCCTTTTGTCCTATCGTTGTATTGAATGCGTATGCTTGTGTTCTAGCCACGGTGTTCGCCTGTTTTGTCCAGTTTTTTTTTCTAGATACACCATCCTCGCTGTTTGTCTGCTGGTTTATGCGTACTCTGGCGTTCGTGCGTCGCTTATCCTCGTGAAAGTGATTAGATCCCTTGTGCGAAATTATTTGTATGTTTCTCTCATATTTGCTAACAGCAACCAACACTTAAGACAGCAATACCGACATAACTGTTCGTCCCGGTGTCGTCTCTGAATATATCTTCAACTACACGTACAATGGCCACAGCCGAACGGATAATTGCTGAAGCGTCATTTGGATTGTTCCACTAACTACAAATGTCATGTTCTGACGGAATATCCCGATGTTAGAAAATAAGTTCGGTTGCCGATACCCTGAAATCCTGCTATACAACTTTTATATTGTCACTTCTACGCCGATTTGTTTCCTCTGGTGTGATTCCACCCTATTTCCACTTCGTTTCAAAATAGGCTTAGGGCCGATTAAAGTCTTCTGCGCATGGCCTCAACGTTCACGCCAAGAAATCATTCTTAAATTTACCTCATCAGTGCATACGTACAGTGAGAAAGTGCGAGTGGTAAATTATATCCTCATACATCCGTGGTAGCATTCGCACAGTTGTTCAGGAATGAGTCGAATGCGTAGGAAACTTCCCAACTGTGTGTAGTAGAAATGCTAAACATTCCTGTATCTGCAGCCTTATACGTGGCATCATTTCCATACAATGCATAGGTTATAAACTTCCGTTACAATTTTAGGAAGTTTACAAGAAAATTCTTTACGGTGTTGATTCGCCCATCGCCAGTGCTTCTGTCAAAGTCACGTGGTAAACAGTGATGCACGTGTTTGTTTACATCTGAACTTTCCACAGACTCAACCTTATATATGAATGAAATACTTTGGCTAACTTCAATGNTTGTCCTATCGTTGTATTGAATGCGTATGCTTGTGTTCTAGCCACGGTGTTCGCCTGTTTTGTCCAGTTTTTTTTTTCTAGATGCACCATCCTCGCTGTTTGTCTGCTGGTTTATGCGTACTCTGGCGTTCGTGCGTCGCTTATCCTCGTGAAAGTGATTAGATCCCTTGTGCGAAATTATTTGTATGTTTCTTTCATATTTACTAACAGCAACCAACACTTAAGACAGCAATACCCACATAACTGTTCGTCCCGGTGTCGTCTCTGAATATATCTTCAACTACACGTACAATGGCCACAGCCGAACGGATAATTGCTGCAGCGTCATTTGCATACAAATGTCATGTGATGACGGAATACCCCGATGCTAGAAAAGAAGTTCGGTTGTCGATACCCTGAAATCCTGCTATACAACTGTTCTATTGTCACTTCTCCGCCGGTTTTTTTTCCTCTGGTGTGATTCCACCCCATTTCCACTTCGTTTCAAAATAGGCTTAGGGCCGATTAAAGTCTTCTGCGCATGTCCTCAACGTTCACGCCAAGAAATCATTCTTAAATTTACCTCATCAGTGCATACGTACAGTGAGAAAGTGCGAGTGGTAAATTATATCCTCATACATCCGTGGTAGCATTCGCACAGTTGTTCAGGAATGAGTCGAATGCGTAGGAAACTTCCCAACTTTGTAAAGTAGAAATGCTAAACATTCCCGTATCTGCAGCCTTATACGTGGCATCATTTTCATACAATGCATAGGTTATAAACTTCCGTTACAATTTTAGGAAGTTTACAAGAAAATTCTTTACGGTGTTGATTCGCCCATCGCCAGTGCTTCTGTCAAAGTCACGTGGTAAACAGTGACGAACGTGTTTGTTTACATCTGAACTTTCCACAGACTCAACCTTATATATGAATGAAATACTTTGGCTAACTTCAATGTGCGACATCGCATGACAAATTAATGGCGCGGTGGGCGGAGGAGACTAACCNCCCCAACCCAGCCCCCTTCCACAGGAGTCATTAACCTCACGCGCCCTGAGGAGCTTAAGGCCATTTCACACGATTTAACACATTTTACTGAATTCAAGAAATTGATTTCAACTTACTAAATACAGGAAAGTGTTCGCATGCACTTCAATGGGTTGAATTCAACAGAAATTGAATACCTACTTGAAAGTTTAGAAATTATTTTCACACATGCAGCTGTATTGAATAAATATTGATGCGGCAAATTAAAACATTTCCGCAAATATTTCAGTTTAAAAAATTATTATTAAGGTCGGTAATTTTTTTTTCCCAACAAACCATAAATTACGCGAAAATAATTTGACAAAAAAAATTTTACTTTGCATGAAATAAATATATTTAAATATTTATGTAGCTTAAATGCAATTAAGACACTGCACTTTATATTTATAATGTTTTAATCATTCGGAGTGCTAGTTGGAAAATTGCATTCAAAACGTTCTAAACGAAAATTTTTGAAGGAATTTGAATCATTCGATGACTTGAAAGACAAAATGGCCGCGATTATGACGTCAGAGTGACGTCACACAGCATTCAGGGAATTTGAAGAACATCTAAAGTGATATTCGACCGTGTGAAAGGGCCTTTCTCCAGTGATAAGAAGACGTGTGCTGGCGTACGCAGCGCCAGGCTCGGCGGCAAGACGGCTGGAGCGGCGATGATGCAAGCCAGCGCAACTGAGAGTGCCCGCCTAGCTGCGAGCTATTTCCAACGCCCCAGAAGCAACGAAGCGATAAGGGCGACTCTGCGGCGCGCGCGCCACGTTACCACACTGCTTCTACGCGCCTTACGTTCAACTGCCGCTTAGGCTTCACGGCGCTGCGTCCGACTACAAGACTGTTCGCGGTTACTGCCAACTTTTCTGAAGCCCTGTTACAGTTCTACTTCCAGGATATTCCTCCGCCTCGTGCAAACAAAGCTCGACCAAGTATAGAACATTACACCAAAGGGACAACGCACCGAATCCGTGCGCACTCAATGTAATGTTATTTTGCTTTAGGACTATTTGTTACTAGGCGTTACCAACATAAATATATTCTTTATGTTTTTAGTCATATTAGTTATGAACGAAATATTACAATTTGTAGATAGGATATAATTAAAATTAAATTAAATTAAAAATAAGGTACTTTTCTGTTAACGCGTGTATAAAACGCTTGTCATACGTGACACATTGAGGTAGCAACCAAACACGTCATACATTGGGTGATTTTACGAAGATTTGATTTTAAAAAGTGTGAAGAAATCGCACATTTTTACACGTGGAAAGTCTGTAGTGCAGTTGAGTGCAGTTCTCTAGCCGAGTTTAGCATGTCAACGACAAGCGTATTTTGAGATGCAGCAATTTGAAAAGGCCGGTTTTGAACAGGATGAAGGGCTTCCAAATAGTGTTATAACGTGCGATATGTCTTGAAAGTGCCATTCCTACCTCATNGTTTTGAACAGGATGAAGGGCTTCCAAATAGTGTTATAACGTGCGATATGTCTTGAAAGTGCCATTCCTACCTCATGTGAAGTGTTTGTTTCGTAGCTTACTAATGTCGTAAAAATAACACACGTATTTCGAACACAGTGCAGCGCATAACCAGCTAGGCGCACTCGTACAGTTGTGGGCTCCCAATACGTGACAGGTAGTTCCATACACACATATAGGCTATTCAAGGTAAAGTGAGCACTTTTGAAAGCCCTCTCATTTTATTTTAGCCTTAGACGTTAACTTCCGAGTGCGGTGGAATATACATACTGTGANTATGAAGTGTTTGTTTCGTAGCTTACTAATGTCGTAAAAATAACACACGTATTTCGAACACAGTGCAGCGCATAACCAGCTAGGCGCACTCGTACAGTTGTGGGCTCCCAATACGTGACAGGTAGTTCCATACACACACATATAGGCTATTCAAGGTAAAGTGACCACTTTTGAAAGCCCTCTCATTTTATTTTAGCCTTAGACGTTAACTTCCGAGTGCGGTGGAATATACATACTGTGATTATTACTTGCATGGCAGTATTTATTCAAAAAGGTGGTTAAATGATAAAAAAAATGGCTGAATAAAAAAAGTAGCTAGGGCCTCGAAAGTGCTCACTTTACCCCGAACAGCCTATACCAACAGTATTTACTTTGCTAATGATTTAACAGTTTCCCCTGTGGCTACTTTCGTGACTTTTAAAAATGTAGAGATTTTTTAATGCTATCTAGTAGTAAGTGAAAGTGAAGAATTGGCAACACTTAGTTTCACCCCTGGTCGCATGGGACATCGAGGCCATCCAAGTGCAGTGAAATCATAAAAGTAGAAATAACAGTAGATGGCATGCTGTGACGTCATTGAAGCTGCGTTTTCCGCCATCGCCATATTGTGACACCCAAAACGTTGAAAATGTCGAGGGAGGTTTTTCGCATTTAATGCACGTAAAATGTGGAGGTTTTTAAACAAATTACAACTATTCAAACCCAGGCTGCATATCAACATGCTCTGAAAAATACTAACAGTTTAATTTTGTCAGGTTATGTTTNTACAGTGAAATCATGAAAGTAGAAATAACAGTAGATGGCATGCTGTGACGTCATTGAAGCTGCGTTTTCCGCCATCGCCATATTGTGACACCCAAAACGTTGAAAATGTCGAGGGAGGTTTTTCGCATTTAATGCACGTAAAATGTGGAGGTTTTTAAACAAATGACAACTATTCAAACCCAGGCTGCATATCAACATGCTCTGAAAAATACTAACAGTTTAATTTTGTCAGGTTATGTTTCCAATGTTGTGGGTGTCACAACATGGCGGACAGGCTTCATCATTTTATCATGCACATCCACGCAGTTGGGGGGCACTAGATAGGCCCCTCCGACCCACTATTTTCTCGGGTAGCAGCCGTGTTGCCAACACCTAAAATATAATGGGAATTTATTCATGTTCAAAAAATATAAGCTAGGAACAACCAAAATACCAGTGCTCAGTTTGTAACTACGAGATAGTTAGAAATATGATTCCGTTTTTAATATATAAAAAATTACATGGCGACAATTTTGCAACCTCACTCGATAGTTGCACAGTTACTGCGCTGTCCCACTTGATGCTTTGTGACTTGCACGGTGTTATGCTTACCGAGATGAGACTGTTGATTTNGACGACAATTTTGCAACCTCACTCGATAGTTGCACAGTTACTGCGCTGTCCCACTTGATGCTTTGTGACTTGCACGATGTTATGCTTACCGAGATGAGACTGTTGATTTTCGATTTGCTTTGTTAAAAGGACGTTTCAAATACAAAGGTGTTTGAAAAAAAATGAGGATCGCCAGTCTTTAATGCCTAATTTTGTATTTAAAAAAAAAACTGGGGTTACCTAAACTAAGATAGGTTCCCTAGATTGTCTCATCAGGGTAGCCAATATCTGAATTCGTAGCTTTNAACTGGGGTTACCTAAACTAAGATAGGTTCCCTAGATTGTCTCATCAGGGTAGCCAATATCTGAATTCGTAGCTTTTCATTCGTGTAGATGAGCACTGACTAATGCTGTTATGTTGGCATTATAACTGCGAAGTTTTTAAATTCCGAAGCTCAAAATAAGATCGGATTGGATAGTAAAGGGGTTATTAGCGTCCCGCGGTGTTATACAACTAACACCGATGCCTTACCTAGGATTCGAACCCAGAACCTCCCGTAGCCCAGATCAGCGGCGCACCTAACCGACTGCGCCACGGGAGGTCGGCCTCAGAATAAGCGCTCGACGTAACTAACACATGGAAGTGTCGCCTCTACTCTACTCGCAGACAAGGCCGCACCTCGGAGGAACAGGAGGCTGGGCGACGACTGGCGTGGGAGAGGTNTATCCCCCGTTTCCCCCCGCCCTTTTGTTCCGGCGCTGCTCCATGCTCACCTCAACCACCCTCATCGGCTCTCAAGTCCTCGCTGTTACGAGCCGTCCGAATCTCTCCACTCACTCGCCACGTGACACTACACTGCACTACACGATGTTCTGTTCGCGGTTAATCGAGTACTTTTCAGATCAACCTTTACAATATGTCGCTGCCCCAACCAACGTTTATTTTAACAAGCACGCCGACAACTGACAAGCGCATAATACAGTTGGTAAGGACGCAGATAAAGTATTTCCTTGCTTTGACGTTAAACGAAAAGTGACAGGTAAACCGTTGCGAGAACTTAAATTATTTATATAGCTTTCTGTTTTTTAATGCATGTAAGTGTAAGAATCAGAAAATGGGTAAAATATTACTTTTCTATTAATTCCACAGTTTCACTCGACGCTAGAATGAAGTGATCAGACTCACGGCAGTGTTAATTTTACATGTGGTGGAAGCATATACAATGTGCTTACAAGCAGATCTTAAGCAGGGCTTTCGAAAGTGCTCAGTTACTTACTTTGCTTTCCGTTTTCTATGCACATAAGTATAAAAATGAGAAAATTTGCAAAATACTTACTTTGCTAATAATTTCAGTTTGCCTTGACTGACGAATGAATAAAGTGAGCAGGTCCAAGGCAATGTTGATTTGACGTATGGCGGAAAGATACACAACACGATTGCAAGTAGATCTTAAGCAGTTTTATAATCTATTCGCGGTATCTTTACACTTTTTGAATCAAACCTTTGAAAAATCACCCCATGTATGACGAGTTCGGTTCTTTTATAAACGTGTCACGTATCACAGGCGTTTTAAACTTCTGTTATCATAAAAGTATATTGTTTTTTGGTTAAATTAAACTTTTACTCATAAATCTATGAATTATAATATTTGATTTTAAATTACTACGAATAAAAATAGAGAGAAAATATGTGTGTTGGCAACGCCTAGTAGGAAATAGTTTTCATGGGAAATGCTATTAAACTGAGAGCGTACCAACATGGTGCGTTGTCCCTTTGGTGAAATTTTCATTAGTTAGTTAAGTTTTGTTTTCGCGAGACGGAGGAATAGCCTGAAAGTAGAACTTTAGCAGGGTTTCATGAAAGTTAGAAGTAACCATGAGTGGGCTATATCATGCTGACGTATTATTGTACAGTTCATAAAAAAAGAACAGAGGCAAAAATAAATAATTTTGATGTTAGCAGCACTTAAATATTACTTTTCATATACTGCATTAAGAAATGAAACTATTTTTATCGTAGCTCTACTGGATGAACAGCAAGTGCCTGGTCAATGCAAACAAGCTGTATGGACACGACTGTAGATGCGACGATGGCGTAACACATTTTCTCCGCGTTTTGGGGCCCGGCAGCAAGGTAGCACCGTGCTCTCTGCCGTCAGCCCGTGGTGCCATCGTGCAGCCAGTCAAGTAAGTTTATTTAGCACCCGCCCCTCTTTCCCCCTTTACCCTGCCTGCACGTCATAATGACTCGTGTTTGACCCCTCCTTCCTTCCTTTACCATTTGTTTCATGTACAATTCCCTCAGTGCCCTGTTGGGGGTGTTTTAAAACGCTAGAACCCAAACAACATTAGCGCTTTATACAGGAACTTACATCTATTTGAGTACACGAACTTACTGCTGCATATGTCGTGAAACATATATAAAAAGCACATTATATTAATGTTGTATGTACGTGCAAAATGTTGACAATTTAGTTCTTCTATGTTGGTATCGAGTTTGCGCTACTGTTAAAATATATATCGGCTATTTTATTTTATATGTGTTGCTTTTACTACAAGAAATTACAATCATTAGTTAATAATACGCATTTATACATTACTGTGTATCCTATATAAACGTTGCTTGAGAACGCTGTGCTGTTGTGCAAAAATAATACGGTTCTCCAGTTATCTGTTTCCTTGGTATAAGAAACTGTAGGCAATGTGGATGTAATTTTAATCTTATATAATCATGCATCCAGTACCTGCTAGTTATCTTGCAAACCATGCGAAATATTTGTGCAGGTATGTGTATTTTTTAATTCACTTTATTCATTTGCTTGAGTGTTTCCTAATGAGTTGGTTGTGAATCATTGGGACATATCCAGTACATAAATAAATAAAATAAAAAATCACACCAGCATTCAAAGAACAATACAATTATCTAGCACAAGTTAAGTAACAAAAGAAAAGAAGAACTTGGTGATCCCATATGCTAATTGCCACCCTCTCTAAATGGGTCCATCCCCATAATTCCCAAGCCTACAATGCCAGCATCTAATAACTTTTAAAATATATCTGTTTCTTAGGAAACATATTAACTCTAAAATATTTTTCAACTATCGAGCGTTTTCTTTTTCATGATGGGGCCGCGGTGGTGTAGTGGTCAGACCACTCGCCCCCCACCTAGGCGAACCGGGTTCGATTCCCGGCGGCGTGCTCCCGGAATTTTGCATGTAGGAATCGTCCTGGACGATGTCACTGGTCGGCAGGTTTTATCGGTGATCTCCCGTTTCCCCTGCCCTTGCATCCCGGCGCCGCTCCATACTCATCTAGCTTCGCCCTCATCGAATCCAAAGACCTCGATGTTACATTAATATATATAATATATAATAATTCCTTTATTACCGTAAGCGGGGGTGACTTTGTGACAAAAAATCACACAAGTCCTTCTATTCCAGTGGGAAGTTTCAGATATTTAGTGGTGCCAATTGAACCAGTGAACATTAATAATAGCATCTTTGAAATGGAAGGGAGTATAAATAACAGTGAAAATTCTTGTCTCACAAAGTCACCCCAGCTTACGGTAGTATTCATGTACATGTGAGACGTTTATATCAAAATATTGTAAAAATTAATTGATATTTTTGAAAACTCGAAACATGTTAAAAACTGCGTAAATGCGCGGGCTGGGGACTCAGGAGTCGTGACCTCCCCTCCCACCCCCCTTCCTAGTTAAAGCAGGGAGGTGGCGGGGAAAGTGTGACGTCCTACAATGCGAGAAAGGCGGGCCCATCGCGGNCCCTTCCTAGTTAAAGCAGGGAGGTGGCGGGGAAAGTGTGACGTCCTACAATGCGAGAAAGGCGGGCCCATCGCGGCGTGAGAAAGGCCACACGATGCAGCACGCTCGCGCCTACACTTGTTCTTTTCAAATGCGCCGCTCTTGCTCTGCGTTGCCAACCCGGCATCTCATCTCGCTGCTACGAACGAGGAAGTGGTCTGGGACAGCACTCTGTATATACGCTGATCACGGTTACTCCCAACTTTTCCGAAGCCATGCTTAAGTCATACTTCCCGGATATTCTTCCGCCTCGTGCGAACAAAGCTTAACCAAGTACAGAAAATTACGCCAAAGGGACAACGCACCGGATTCCTGCGCATTCAATACAACATTACTTTGCGTAAGAACTATTTATTTCTAGCTTTACCAACACTTGGACAACGCACCGGATTCCTGCGCATTCAATACAACATTACTTTGCGTAAGAACTATTTATTTCTAGCTTTACCAACACTTGGACAACGCACCGGATTCCTGCGCATTCAATACAATATTACTTTGCGTAAGAACTATTTATTTCTAGCTTTACCAACACTTCTGTTTCCTCCCTGTTTTTATTCATATTACATATAAATTAAACATTACAATGTAAAGATAGAACAGAAGTAAAGTTTAATTAAACTAAAAATAACTTACTTGTATGATAATACAAGTATGAAACGCTTGTAATAAGTGAAATACTTAGCGAAACAACCAAACACGCCATACATGGTGTGACTTTTCAAAGGTTTGATTTAAAAAAGTGCGAAGAAACTGCGAATAGACTATATACACAGACCTGATCACTTGGTGCGATGGTGGACTACATTCTAACTCTGAATCAGTGAGGATTCCACTGTTTAAATCAGTTAACATCATCTGGCTTATTCAACAGTCACCTCAGTCAATGTAACTGATGAAATAGTGAAAAAAAATGTCAGTTTCCCTTCTCTTCATGATTCAGTGACATTTTCCACTGATTAATCAACCATTTCATTCGCTGTTTTTGAGACATTTGTTTTTTGAGTGAGGGTTCAGATAAACAAGGCGTATCAAATGAAATAACACATTAACTAATAAAACCCGTAAAATATATTTTTTAATGCGAGTTTCGTCTTTTATAATAGGCCTACCAATTTACAAGGCGAGGTAAAAATTCAGTTTTTCATTTAGTTTTTACCTATTTCATTTAGTTTTTACGTTTTTCATTTAGTTTTCACGTCATCATCATAGCGATATGTTTGAAGGTGAAAACTTTATTAAATGTGATAAGTGAGTACATTCATACGTACTACATGTTTTAACAATCTTCATACTACCAATTAAACTAAACCGAACAGAAATGACATACAATTTAACACTACCTATTTTCGATAAGGGGCAGCAGTGGTGAAGTGGCTAGACTACTTGCCTCCCACCTAGGTGAACTGGGTTCAATTCCCGGTGGAGGTCGCTCCCGGATTTTCGCGTGTGGGAATTATGCCGGACGATGCCACTGGTCGGCGGGCTTTCTCGGGGATCTCTCGTTTCCCCCGCCCTTTCATTCCAGCGCTGCTCCATACTCACCTCACTTCACCCTAATCGGCTCTCGAGACCTCGATGTTAAGAGCCGCCCAAATATCTCCACTCATAGGTCGTATTATGGTTTCTACATCATTTCCCACAAGGAATTTTTTTTCACAAAGTTTGTACGTGACGTTCAGGATAATCATGTAGAGGTTTAACGGAGCTTCTGCACAGACAATGGGTTTTTCTTGAGAACAGAGGGACTCGATAGCATATGGAAGGGACTGAAAGCGCATGACTGCACCAGATTGTAGATTTTGCCTTTTTTTTCCCCCTGATGGTCAACGTTATGTGTTGGCTGTACGCCGACTGGGCTTATCTCAGTCCCTTGCCTAAGGAGGCAGTGACGTACGATGACCAGATTTTTCAATACATGAAGCAAGACACTTAGGCCTATAAGAAATGCAATTTATAATCAAAGGAATGTGGTTAACTTGCAGGCATAACAGTACTGTGAATACCAACTAATGTAATTAAAAATTGAAGAGAGTAAACACAATACCTGGTAGCATAACAAAATCATTAAATTAACAAACANACAGAGGGACTCGATAGCATATGGAAGGGACTGAAAGCGCATGACTGCACCAGATTGTAGATTTTGCCTTTTTTTTTTCCCTGATGGTCAACGTTATGTGTTGGCTGTACGCCGACTGGGCTTATCTCAGTCCCTTGCCTAAGGAGGCAGTGACGCACGATGACCAGATTTTTCAATACATGAAGCAAGACACTTAGGCCTATAAGAAATGCAATTTATAATCAAAGGAATGTGGTTAACTTGCAGGCATAACAGTACTGTGAATACAAACTAATGTAATTAAAAATTGAAGAGAGTAAACACAATACCTGGTAGCATAACAAAATCATTAAATTAACAAACATAACTAGAACGGATTTATATTTATCTGAAATATATTTTTCATTTGATTGAATGACGTGCAGCAAAGTTTTATTTTGTAAAGTTAGTCCTTTAAACTTACTGCACGTGTAAATAATGTAAAGTTTCCGTGGTAGCTAATGTGTAAAAGGCAGGGCACGTGGCTGAAGGACATTGACTTGTCTTGTCCTCTCGCACGCCGCAGGACGATGTCTGAGAGAAGCAGGCAGGACGTCTGATCGCCATATGCCGCAGGGGCAGCGGGGGCGTAGTGGCCAGGGCGCTCGCCTCCCACCACGGCGGTCCGGGTTCGATCTCCGGCGGGTTCACTCCCGGACTTTCGCATCTGGGAATCGTGCTGGACGATGCCGCTTNTGGGAATCGTGCTGGACGATGCCGCTTGCCGGCGGGTTTTCTCGGGGTGCTCCCGTTTCCCCGCCCTTGCATTCCAGCGCCGCTCCATTCTAGGGTTTCATTTCTGTCATGCTCGGGGATGACGGTCACCTACGGGTCCCAGCTGGAAAGACCGTCACTCGGAGGGTGTTGCCTTTGCCCTGGTTGCACTCCCCACACACCATTTATTTATTTATATGCCGTGCCGGGTTACACAGCTCGCGCGTGACAGTGCGACGACGCTGTCTGCCGCATGTGACTGCTGCGAGGGCGAGGTGATAGACCTGGGGCTCCCCTGCTTACACGACCACGCCAAACAGTATTGGTTTATTCTTAACAGAAACCCAAGAAAGTCATCAATCATTTGGAGGTCGCCGCCGCGCTGTCACAAAGCTGCCCCGTCATCCACACGGGCGGTTCACAGTCCACGCACCTTAGTGTATGTTGACTAAGTCGTTCCCTTCAGGTACATTCCAACAGTCTGCTTGAAGGACGTCTGTAAACACGTCATGGCCTGCGGGGAAGAGAGTCACTGTCAAACACCAATCGGCGCTAAGGACGAGTACACGTGAGAAATGCTTGCGTTTGAACCACCGTGCCGCTGACGAGATCCGCAGCAGCACACACTCCTAACAATACGTGTCGATTTACACGCTAACGATGACAAATGGCGTGTCAGGCAAAAGCACGCCAGCGACGACACCAATGTTAAGTAGTTCGAGCCCATTATTCGGCTGGACTGCGTTCTGCAATGTCACGGGCGGGAGAGAAGTCATCAGAAGACGCGTTGGGAATGGCAGCGGAGGGAAGAGATTTGGGCGGGCACTCAACATCGAGGTCTTGACAGCCGACGAAGGTGAAACAAGGCGAGAATGGAGCAGCTCCGGAATGCAAGGGCGGGGGAAACGGGAGGCTCCCGAGAAAACCCACCGACCAGCGGCATCGTCCAGCACGATTCCCACGTGCGAAAATCCGGGAGTGACCTCGTCGGGTATCGAACCAGGTTCGCCTGAGTGGGAGGCGAGCAGTTTGACCACTACACCACCGCGGCCCCTTTGGTAATTGAGAAACCAACGAACGAATGCAAGAGATCGACACGAACAGTAGCACAAAAATTGTTTTAATTAATTCATTAACACCCTGATTTTATAACGGTGGGCATATATAGATGCGTCTGACATATTAATGAAAATGTGCTCAATTTCTCCCATCTTTTCAGGAAGTCTCACAAAAAAAAAAAAGTAACACAGGCGTTCTCTATCATGTGCTATAGCGGCATTTTCCTAACATATATCCCAAACAAAACCAGTTATTTTTTTAATGCATTCAGAATAATTAANTGTGCTATAGCGGCATTTTCCTAACATATATCCCAAACAAAACCAGTTATTTTTTTAATGCATTCAGAATAATTAATGAACCACGAAATAAAATACTACAGCCCTGAAGAAAGGTTTCACTAATTTCGCCTGCTATATAAACTGTTCCTGAACATATTTAGTTATGAGTGAATTGCGTGACACGTGCGTGGGCATTGAGTATCAAAAGTACTGCTGTTCGACCGTGGGTGCAACTCTTGGAAATGAACTGTGCCGGCCACTGTGTGCGGGAAGACTCGTGTTGAACCCACCCGGATGTACGAGACACAAAGCAAGAGTGCCAACAGGTGCTCTGCTTTCATACTTCCCCCTCGGTAGCACATTCGGGGAACATACAGGCCTGATGCACTCGCGCGCGTAACGACCGTTACTAATGCTCCTCTCTCCGCTGATGACATAGCCTCTTACATGTCAGTACAATAGGTCTACCTAATAGGCGTTGCTCACGAGAAAAAAACATCCTATAGTCCATTCACGGTTGCTTCAAACTTTTCTGAAGCCCCGCTAAAGTTCTTCTTCTAGGATATTCCTCCGCCTCATGCAAACAAAGCTTAACCAAGTTGTGGAAATTACACCAAAGGGACAACGCACTATATGTCATATCACACGCGTTTTATACTTCTGTTAACATAAAAGTTGATTATTTTTGGTTAAATTGAATATTTACTTACATTTCATTTAGGCTGTAAATTATAATACTTCACTTATAATTCATATGAATAAAAACAGTGATAAAATAAATGTGTTGGTAATACTAGTACGGAATAGTTATGCAAAATATTACCGCGAATAGACTATATATTATATTTGTGCCACATAACCCACTGTTCAACTTGAACACATAATCTGTAACTACTTTTTCCTCCAATAATTCTTTTATATGCCATGGTTTTTGCAAAATGGCATGTCAAAGTCAAAATTTTACTGTTTATGTATTGTACAAACACAATAAACCCAACTTTTTGCAGAAAATTTAACAAGGACAACTGAAAGGTGTTGTCTTAATACATTTTAAGGTATGCATCGTAAAAGTTATTTTATAAAAATTCAGGGGAATCCAGATTTAAAAAATAAACGCAAGAATTTCCTTATTTTAGGGAATTTTTTGAAATTGCAAAAACATTTTCTTGTACGCCATGAAGTAGCTCTTGGCATCTTCTTTCAGTGTGAGTTATCTCATTTCTGTACCAAGTCACTTTTTATTATTTGCACATTCCTAAATTTAATTTAGTTAATGCAAAAACTATGCGCACTTATAATTAAAATTTAAGTTACGTGAATAATACAAGAGAACGATCTTACTAAGTTACGTCGTTATTTTATATTTAAATTACTGTTATTGCAATTTTTTTTTTNATAATACAAGAGAACGATCTTACTAAGTTACGTCGTTATTTTATATTTAAATTACTGTTATTGCAATTTTTTTTTTTAACGTAGACAATAGAGAAAATCTGGTTAACATGCGACACTAGAGCTTACCTAGTGGCGAAAACTTTNTTTTTTTTTTAACGTAGACAATAGAGAAAATCTGGTTAACATGCGACACTAGAGCTTACCTAGTGGCGAAAACTTTTAGTTGCCAAACTATAAGCACCAAGCTTTCTAACCTGAGTAGAATAAACGTTAGTTGAGCTTTGCTTGCATGAGGCGGAGGAACATCTTGAAAGTGTAACTTAAGCAGTGCTTGAGGAAAGTTGCAAGCACCACTGTACGTGAAGCACTGTTGGTCGGTGCTAGTCCCACGTGCTCGTCGCCTGCTTATCGTCACGCCCCTGCATCGACTGCCATAGTCCATTGTAATCTTCCCGGTACAAAAACAGCATGACTACAATCACAACCACTAAAGGAAACGTGTTAAAGCTCTCCGCTTCACCTATTATGCAGCAATTATTCGTTTTCCTGTCATAATCTCAGTTTCAGAGGTATTTTAGAAAATGGTTGATTACACAAAATTTACAATTTACTAGGTTGTTTAATACATTTGTATCTAATTTACCTTGTGTGTTGTTTTCCTGCTTGCAAAAAAGGCAGGAACTAATCGATAAAATATAAACACGTTCTTGACGTTTGCAGCAAGCATATAACACACAATTTAAAAAAAAAACGCACAAAAATATTAAACAAGTAGTAAAATGTAAATTTTCTATAATCGTACAATGACGGTAATTACTATGAATCCGAAATTATGACGCGAAAACGAAGAATTTAAAGGGGTAAGAAGACGAGCCTTAAAAGGACTGTGCACTAAAAAACATTTTATGTGAAATCGTAGTGCGACTACGCGTATCGAGGTAATGTTACGGAAATCCGACTGCGATTTCTCGACCAGAAAAAAAAAATCTGTTCGACGTTTGTTTTATTGCGATTCTCCTTTCAGGCATTCATGCGAGCAACGATAGAAGGAACAATGATTCACTTCTAAAATAACATACTATTAAACGTGATGCACTGTCTTTCAATGTTAAACGCAGACGCATGCATAAGACCACACTCATTACTCTTTTTCTTCTTGTAAGTGGAATATGATTTCGGGTCTCAAAGTTCAACGAGGGAGCACGGCATTCTTAAGTGGTGACTGCAGGCCTATTCATAATCTCCCGAGAAGAGGTCACGGAAACAATGGCAATCTCAGGACGAGGAGAAGATGTGTAACAGTATCACTCGGGACGAGTGAATCACGGCAATTAGCGTGTTTCGTTATCTACGTCAGATCATTACAGTTACAGATCCCGTTGTAAACACTGGCTGTGAAGCACATCACGACAATGCGAGAAACAGTTTTGCTGCAGCATTATCATTTCCTATATGGGGCACTATAAGTTTCGAGTATAAATATACACCGTCGTCAACAAAATTCCGGTACACAATCGGCAAAATACATACTACGATGGCAACTATAAAACAAGTAGTTCTAAACAGAAGGATCTGCGACACCTGGTGTCCTGGCGGGAAGCCGGGAGCCACGGCGGCCATATTGGATGACTTCACACGGCCAGAGCATAAGGTTCATAGTATACATGGATCATACTAGTGGAACTGGTAACCAGTAACTTGCGCATTAGAAAATAGTACATTATCTTTGTGCTTCATTGCTGCTGTATTTTTTAATGTGAGAAAATTATAATATGAAGTCACCAGTCACCCTAATATTTTGTTTTTCAAGTATTAAATTTATGTAATTTTGTATAATGAAATTTTTTTCCCACCTTATATTTATTATTCGTATACAAACGTAAAAAAAAAAAAAGTTAAAAATCTATATGCGCGTATTTGTGCAAACAACGATTTCGCAGAAAATGTTTCAGGCCTACGCTCTAAGAAATTATTTGTAAATTTACCATATCAGTGTATTCGTACAGTGACAAAGCGCGAATGGTAGAATATTTTCCCAAACATGCGTGGTAACGTTCCAGCAGTTGCCCTGGAAAGAGTCAAATGCGTAGGGAAGTCCCCAACTTTGTATGGTAGCTATGCTTAACATTCCCATATTTTCAGCCTGACATGTAGTATCATTTCCGTACACAGTATAGGTCAAAAACTTCTATTACCGTTTAGGAAGTTTACCAGAAATTTTTTTTACAGTGTACATGCTACTCTTAAAAGGAAATGAGTGGGATCTTCGGGAAACGTCAAAAACACGTTACAAAAACCTTTAGAGAACTTTTCGCTTCCACCAAAATAACATATCCATACTGGTCACAAGGGGAAAAAAAACCTCAAACCTCAAAACCTAATTTATACGTGGTTAAAAAAAAAACTAGTTCCTATACAGATAAAACATTCCTTCCACGAAGCGTGGTTGGGATCGACGACGATAAAAATAAACAGCCAAAATGAAGGTTGAAGACAGCTGGAAATGCATACGAGCTGCACGAAAATCCGTTGCGCTCGAGCAAGGTCGGAGTGCGTCGTGCAACACGGGAGGACATTTACGCACGCGCAGTTTTTCCTCGAGGCGGTCGTCGATAGCGAGCGTTTCCAACGGACGACACCCGACTTGGTTGGNCAATGTTAAACGCAGACGCATGCATAAGACCACACTCATTACTCTTTTTCTTCTTGTAAGTGGAATATGATTTCGGGTCTCAAAGTTCAACGAGGGAGCACGGCATTCTTAAGTGGTGACTGCGCACCTATTCATAATCTCCCGAGAAGAGGTCACGGAAACAATGGCAATCTCAGGACGAGGAGAAGATGTGTAACAGTATCACTCGGGACGAGTGAATCACGGCAATTAGCGTGTTTCGTTATCTACGTCAGATCATTACAGTTACAGATCCAGCTGTAAACACTGGCTGTGAAGCACATCACGAAAATGCGAGAAACAGTTTTGCTGCAGCATTATCATTTCCTATATGGGGCACTATAAGTTTCGAGTATAAATATACACCGTCGTCAACAAAATTCCGGTACACAATCGGCAAAATACATACTACGATGGCAACTATAAAACAAGTAGTTCTAAACAGAAGGATCTGCGACACCTGGTGTCCTGGCGGGAAGCCGGGGAGCCACGGCGGCCATATTGGATGACTTCACACGGCCAGAGCATAAGGTTCATAGTATACATGGATCATACTAGTGGAACTGGTAACCAGTAACTTGCGCATTAGAATATAGTACATTATCTTTGTGCTTCATTGCTGATGTATTTTTTAATGTGAGAAAATTATAATATGAAGTCACCAGTCACCCTAATATTTTGTTTTTCAAGTATTAAATTTATGTAATTTTGTATAATGAAATTTTTTTCCCACCTTATATTTATTATTCGTATACAAACGTAAAAAAAAAAAGTTAAAAATCTATATGCGCGTATTTGTGCAAACAACGATTTTGCAGAAAATGTTTCAGGCCTACGCTCTAAGAAATTATTTGTAAATTTACCATATCAGTGTATTCGTACAGTGACAAAGCGCGAATGGTAAAATATTTTCCCAAACATGCGTGGTAACGTTCCAGCAGTTGCCCTGGAAAGAGTCAAATGCGTAGGGAAGTTCCCAACTTTGTATGGTAGCTATGCTTAACATTCCCATATTTTCAGCCTGACATGTAGTATCATTTCCGTACACAGTATAGGTCAAAAACTTCTATTACCGTTTAGGAAGTTTACCAGAAATTTTTTTTACAGTGTACATGCTACTCTTAAAAGGAAATGAGTGGGATATTCGGGAAACGTCAAAAACACGTTACAAAAACCTTTAGAGAACTTTTCGCTTCCACCAAAATAACATATCCATACTGGTCACAAGGGAAAAAAAACCTCAAACCTCAAAACCTAATTTATACGTGGTTAAAAGAAAAAAAACCTAGTTCCTATACAGATAAAACATTCCTTCCACGAAGCATGGTCGGGATCGACGGCGATAAAAATAAACAGCCAAAATGAAGGTTGAAGACAGCTGGAAATTCATACGAGCTGCACGAAAATCCGTTGCGCTCGAGCAAGGTCGGAGTGCGTCGTGCAACACGGGAGGACATTTACGCACGCGCAGTTTTTCCTCGAGGCGGTCGTCGATAGCGAGCGTTTCAAACGGACGACACCCGACTTGGTTGGCGAACCCCGACGTGAGAGAGCGCAACGCGCTGATGGGTCGGGGTTGAGCATCGCGACAGTCGGCTCCGTCGCGGGAACAATGGCACAGCTCCGCGACATCTTAGGAGCGCGCGTCATTAGCACACACTCGCCGCCTCCAAGGTCGCCTCCTCGTGTTTACCCTTCGACACGTCCCTCCGCGCGGCTATCTCAAGGTTACCGCTGGGCTCGCAACGAAAAAAAANTCCTCGTGTTTACCCTTCGACACGTCCCTCCGCGCGGCTATCTCAAGGTTACCGCTGGGCTCGCAACGAAAAAAAAACCGCAGGCACGGAGCATACGTCATTGCGTTGCAACTTTGCACGCGACCACAAACCTTGCGCGAAATCNGAAAAAAAACCGCAGGCACGGAGCATACGTCATTGCGTTGCAACTTTGCACGCGACCACAAACCTTGCGCGAAATCGAGTCACAGTTGAATACTTACGTATTATATTTAGCCAATGAAACATTGCTACGAGTCTGAAGTTATAACTGTCTTTACATACATAAAATGGAGTATACTACCTGATTTAGTGCGGCGTCGTGTTGAAATAATTGGCATGATTGCTTGTATTCAACATTTCCTTTTTTTGCGGTGGTAAAGATGTGGATATCGCGTACGAAATTTCTGCTATCGTCCATTCACGGTTACTTCAAACTTNTTTTTTTGCGGTGGTAAAGATGTGGATATCGCGTACGAAATTTCTGCTATCGTCCATTCACGGTTACTTCAAACTTTTCTGAAGCCCTGCTACAGTTCTACTTTCAGGGTATTCCTCCACCTCGTGCAAACAAAGATTAACCAAGTCCAGGGAATTACGCCAAATGGACAACGCACCACATAATATTTTACATAAGAAATATTTATTACTANATTAACCAAGTCCAGGGAATTACGCCAAATGGACAACGCACCACATAATATTTTACATAAGAAATATTTATTACTAGGCATTATCAACACAACTATTTTGTCACTCTTTTAATTCATATGAATTAAATACGAAATATTATAATTTATAAATTAAATAAATGTAAAAGTTTAATTTAACCAAAAATAATAGACTTTAATGGCAACAGAAGTATAAAACACATGTGATATGAGACATGTTNAAAAGTTTAATTTAACCAAAAATAATAGACTTTAATGGCAACAGAAGTATAAAACACATGTGATATGAGACATGTTCAGGAAAGAACCAAACACAGCATACATGAGGACATTTTTCAAAGGTTTGATTGAAAAATGTGCGAAGAAACCGCCAATAGACTATAACACACTTGTCACCTGTTCTTTCCGGTAAATTTATGTATCGCAACATTTCTTCGTTTCCGCAGCGTAACCACACCCCTTCATTTTTACAGCTAAATAAACAATGTTGCGGAAATTTGTTTCACTCTGCTCTGGTTGGCTCTTGTTCCGTGCNTTTTTTTGCGGTGGTAAAGATGTGGATATCGCGTACGAAATTTCTGCTATCGTCCATTCACGGTTACTTCAAACTTGTCTGAAGCCCTGCTACAGTTCTACTTTCAGGGTATTCCTCCACCTCGTGCAAACAAAGCTTAACCAAGTCCAGGGAATTACGCCAAATGGACAACGCACCACATAATATTTTACATAAGAAATATTTATTACTAGGCATTATTAACACAACTATTTTGTCACTCTTTTAATTCATATGAATTAAATACGAAATATTATAATTTATAAATTAAATAAATGTAAAAGTTTAATTTAACCAAAAATAATAGACTTTAATGGCAACAGAAGTATAAAACACATGTGATATGAGACATGTTTAGGAAAGAACCAAACACATCATACATGAGGAAATTTTTCAAAGGTTTGATTGAAAAATGTGCGAAGAAACCGCGAATAGACTATAACACACTTGTCACCTGTTCTTTCCGGTAAATTTATGTATCGCAACATTTCTTCGTTTCTGCACCGTAACCACACCTCTTCATTTTTACAGCTAAATAAACAATGTTGCGGAAATTTGTTTCACTCTGCTCTGGTTGGCTCTTGTTCCGTGCGTTTGTACAGCATGAAATATAACCATTCCCTTCCTGCACAATGTCAACATCTCTCATGCACACGAACTGTTATGCGCAACTGCGAATCAATAGGTTCGAAATCATGGCGGCCAGTTCTCGTGCACACGACCTATGTTCCATGGCTACGGTCATGTTTTCAATTGTGAACCCAGCGTGTAGAGTGCGCACGAGAACCAGTGCTGCTACTCGGAGGGCTTCGCAATTCAAAGACACCGATTCCATCTATGCCCGGAGGAGCGAGTTTCGGAACTTGGGCAAACACGCTCGCCACTGCCGAGAAAAAGAAAGCTGTTTCGTCTGTTGTCATTCCCACTATATACTGCTCGCGGCGAATTTACGAGAAAAAAATATATCATGCACGTGCTTCAAGTTTCAACAGTTTATTTACTCTCTCAGTTAGCGTTATCTGTGCATGTTTTAAATAAATGGAATCGAAATATGGGGCGTTTTTACTTCGTATTAAATAAAAATAAAAAAAACATAATTTGCAGTTGTGTTTTTTGGGACACCCGGCACGTACAAAAACTTGCGCTAGCGAAGCAAAATGTTGAATTATTTTTTGTTGAATTGCAAACGAATTAAATCAAGAATTATGATTCAACTCTACTCGGAAAAGTACGTCTAGTATGAAAGTTAGTGGTGATTAAAAGATAGAATGCTTCTTCGCAGGAGATATATGAGACTTATCTAGTGAGACACTCATAGCGTCTATTACAAAAGAAATTACTACAGGACCGTGTAAACTCTTCAGAGTTACTGGCAGCATCAGAATGGAGAAATTGAAAAACATAACTACCCAGTCATAACCAGGGAGCCAAATGTTAACTCACACCCTGTCGCCTGGTTTCTACTACAGTCCAAACATACGGCACCAAATACACTGCAGGACAGAGAAAACTAACACCCAGACAATAATAGTAAAAGTGAGTGACATTTTTCATTGGGTACCGTCTATGAAGATGCGTGAATGATTATAACAGTGGCGTAATTAAGGTGGTTTGGGGGGTCAGGATGATCGATCACCCCCGAAAGGCCACCGAAGGAAATACTTCCATAAGAGACAATGCAGTTTTTCCCGCTGGTAGTAACCAGTGAGTGCTGCTAAATATGTCCGCTGACACTGGACTCTGGCCTCTGATCGCCCTGATCACTCCCCATACGCCACTGGAATAACGCTTGCATTGCGTCACCAAAACATGTGATATGCAGGACATTAGTTGTCGCTTCACTGGGGAGGGGGCACAGTAGCCGATGACATCGAGTACACACATCTTTGCAGTACGCCGAGACACAAACAGCGGACAGTACGTCAACTGTTAGTGGCATCCGAACGAGGCATAGTGAGAATGGAGTGGAGACATTTGGGCGACTCTTAACATCACTGTCTGGAGAGCCGATGAGGGCGAACCAGGGTGAGTGTGGAGCAGCGCCGGAATGTAAGGCCGGGGGAAACGGTAGATCCGCCGACCAGCGGTATCGTCCGGCACAATTCCCATATTCGAAAATCCGAGAGCGACCCCGCCGGGAATCGAACACGGTTCGCCTAGGTGGGAGGCGAGCAGTCTAACCACTACACCGGAGGCCGATTGAGCGGTTTGACGAATAGCCTCTTTTGGCCTCGGACATTCTGTATATGAATGCTTCCGGCTTGATACGACGAACTACAGAACGCGAGGAGAAGCGCATCTGAAGAAGTGCAGCAGTGAAGCAGTCGACCCTATCGTTACATCATCACAACTTCTGGCGCCTGTGAGGCCTGCACTATAATGTGCAGTTTCCCAGGGCGCTGTTCCAAAACGTTACTCTGCGAGTAAACTTTCCTCTCTGGCTGACCAAAAACACTCTAGAGTAAATGTTCTACTCGCTCTCGGCTGTGTCCCAAAACTGCAGAGTAATTACTCTGAGCATCTTAACGAAGGGTAAACTGAAAATGGCGGAAATTTAAGTAGAATTAAATAAACTGAAAGGAGCTGGGGGCATTCTGTTTACAGAAACGCACGGTAAAATTACAAATGACGAGTGCTAGAATTCTTATTTTTATATAAAAGTGAATTTTTATGAAGGTTATATTTTCCTCAGCTGTTACGCTCTGTTACTCTATACACGCGGAGTAGCGTTTAGGAATGCTGCCCAGAGGACTATCCGTCGGCGACTGAGTGAAGGAGGGTGTACTACAGTCACGGTGTCCTCTGCTCCAACTGTCTTTCACTCCGCATCATCATACGGGCTGTTTGCAGCGGTGCACCGAACATCGGGTGTGGGTGCAAGGAATGTCATCGCGTTGTCCTTTTGCTGACGAACTACACTTCACTGTGGGTTCCGACGAGAGACATATCCGGGCTTGGCACCGCAGAGGTGAGAGTTAGCATTAGGAGCACGTTCACGCATGTCCTCGGGCTCCTGTGCCCCTGGAGTCAAGATCTGGACCGTCATTGGTTACGACTCAAGAACAATAATTGTGTTTGTACAGGGCGTACGGTCAGATCTCCAGTATGTTACCGAGATTGGTACGTTGCCATTTTCGACCTTTTGCCCGGCGTGCTCCTGAGAGCATTCTGCAGCACGAAAATGTGAACCCACATACCGCGGTCGTCGTGCAAAACGCATTTTATAAGTGGTCATATTTATGTCTAAAGGCTATTCACGGTAAAGTGAGCATTTTTTGAAGCCCTTTCATCTGGAATAATGGTCAATAAATATATTTTATTTTAGCCTTATACGTTAATTTCCGAGTGCGGTGGAATATACACACTGTGTTTATTGCTTGCATGTGAATATTTATTTAAAAAGGTGGTTTAAGAATTAAAAAATGGCTGAAAGGGAAAAGTAACTAGGGCCTCACAAAAGTGCTCACTTTACCGTGAACAGCCTATACAATTTGCAATGCAGTTTTCGATTCTTCAACCTTATATTAACAAATTTGTTGTAAATTCTTTGTTTTGAATTTTTTTGTTGTAACAGTATTTAACTATGATTAGCCTATAGGATTTATTATATTTCTTAATTTCTTCGTTGGTAAACCTCGACGTATTTTCAAAATTAAAAAAAAAAAAAATGGAAATCAGAGATCCAACCTTACACTATAGTTTAAAATTAACCTCGTATTCATTAATGTATCGGTTTTTGCATCATCTCTTCCGCCGTGTAGGTTTACTTCACTGCTCACATTCATATGTAGACATGCCACGGGCACGATAACTTGGCCTGCGAGATCACCTGACCTGTCACCAATAGAGCATTTGTGGGACCAACTGGGTTGATGTCTCCTCCAGCACTCAAAAACGTGCCCAAGCACTTGAACTCTACGTCGACAGTTGGAGGAAGAAACCGAGCGACGTGGCGCAATGGTAACCTACTGGACTCGCATTCGGGAGGAGGCAGGTTCAATTCCCGGTCCGGCCATCCGTGGCTTCCCGAGATCACTCCATGCGCATGCTGGGATGGCTCGTTACTACAAGCAATGGCCGATTCCTTCCCCGTTCCTCCTTCTCTGAGCAACTCGCTCCGACTGTAATGACCTCGCTGTCGCCGAGACGCTAAGATCTGCGTATCTATCTTGGAGGAAGAACGAATGTCAGGAGAGTATTCAGGGTCTTTATTACTACGTCCGAAGTCGTGTGGCTGCTTGAACTGCCTTGATTTTACTATAAATCTTGTGTTGTACGTCATTTGACTTTTACTCTGGTCCCAATTGTAAACGGAATTCATCCCAATGCTTATTATTACTTAATAACGAAGCATTTATTCATGGTTAATTAATTTTGTAACGTTTCAATGTCTCCTTCGAGGTGTTTCGAACTTTATGTCCAGTGGTGTATTTAGTTTTCAACTGCATGTCTCGGTTTCATGCCAAATCGATGCTGTATATCCACGCAGAAGTTCACAAGTATTTTATGTCTGTTAATTTCATTGGGTATATTATACAATATTATACATATAATTGCAATGGAATCTCCGATGTTAGCTAATGTGGTGGCTTTTCTTGAGGTTGTTTTTACAATAGATTTTGAAGAGTACTCGTGCACCATTTTTATGTCATATCACATAACTCTGATTCTGAGAAAATTCACCGAATTAGCACAAATGAAATCAAATGAATAAAAATCGTAGTAAGTAATTTGTTCAGCATTACCTAATCCTTCCGGTTTGTAAATATGACTTTACTATTCGCATAATACCATGGGTCACGCTCGCGACGGCATGTCAACAAGTGCACAAAGGCCGCATGGAACAATGCACTGTTACAAAAGCAACAACAAAGTGCCTTGGCACAATCAACTCCCTACGTACTACGATAACACTGTTCCGACAACTTGCGGTTCCGATACGTTCAAGGCTAAACAAGCAAAATCAACGCAAACAATGTAAATATCATCAGTTCACGCTTTCGTCACGTGCCTAATTTTGTTAAATATATCATAGGGTGACCAGACGTCCTGCTTTTTGCAGAACTGTCCTTTTTTTCAAAAGCATTAATCCTGCGGGATGCAAAAGGCCAAATAATGTCATGAAATGTGTCCTGCGAAAANAAGAGTACACGTGCACCATTTTTATGTCATATCACATAACTCTGATTCTGAGAAAATTCACCGAATTAGCACAAATTAAATCAAATGAATAAAAATCGTAGTAAGTAATTTGTTCAGCATTACCTAAGCCTTCCGGTTTGTAAATATGACTTTACTATTCGCATAATACCATGGGTCACGCTCGCGACGGCATGTCAACAAGTGCACAAAGGCCGCATGGAACAATGCACTGTTACAAAAGCAATAACAAAGTGCCTTGGCACAATCAACTCCCTACGTACTACGATAACACTGTTCCGACAACTTGCGGTTCCGATACGTTCAAGGCTAAACAAGCAAAATCAACGTAAACAATGTAAATATCATCAGTTCACGCTTTCGTCACGTGCCTAATTTTGTTAAATATATCATAGGGTGACCAGACGTCCTGCTTTTTGCAGAACAGTCCTTTTTTTCAAAAGCATTAATCCTGCGGGATGCAAAAGGCCAAATAATGTCATGAAATGTGTCCTGCGAAAATTCCTGCTTTTTTAAACATATAAAAATACTGAAATGTTATATTATTTGCTCCCGCAGTGAGTTTTAGGAACTAATTTTACAAAAGAACACTTTGCTGCGTGTCATTCATTCAAATGGAAAACATAATTCAAGGAAATCAGAATGCAAAACTTTTCTGCTAATGTTTGTTGTACAATTAAACTTTAATAATTATTTTTATTATATATTATGTATATTATCGACCACGCCGGGCACTTACTTACTTTAGGGTCATGTCACATCTCGGAAACCGTTCAACCGATTTAAACCAAATTATGTATGCTCACAGCGCCAATTGTAAGCATTGAATTCAGATGTTAAAATTGTTGTTAGTCCGCCATTTTGTAAGATAGCACCACATGAAAAATAAAGCTGTTACGTTATATCTCGAAAACTACTTAAACAATTTTCGTCAAATTTGGCACGTATGTAATTCTATGATAGACCTGGTGAATATAAGTAATTGAACTTTATTTACTGGGGTGTACTCTTTGCAATTTACCAATATTATTAGCTCGTGATTACGGTACTGTCATGTCTGGAAGTTTACCACATTCCTTTTATTGTAAATCACATTCCTTATAACGATTGTGCTGCTTCGTGCATTAAAATGTCTGGTCACCCTAATCATGGCATATGTGGGGGGAAAAAAGCATTAAGAATCGCCCTGAATAAAACAAGTTTGTAAAACAAAAATAGAAAATTCAATCGTGGTGATACCTCGCTTTGTTTGTAACTTACCGACTGGAAGCAAAAGGCCGGAACATCTGGAAGCCGCACACTGACGGACGTTCCCTTCACTAAGCAAGTCGCGACGGTATTTCTTTGAAAACTATACTGCGATAATCAGTCACTTCTGTATTTTGTGTAAAATATCTGCAGCACTTAACAGCTGAGTGTTAGAGACGCGAGTAGTCGTAAATGCAGAGAGAACACGCCACGACACATTCGCACGTCGCCAGCGGTACAAGTTGCAGCGCCACTGCGCGCTTTACAATCACAGGAACTATAAAGAAAAAACACTTCGCATTGCGAATCCGATTCCTCGTAAAAACAGGCCACTTCTTATCTACACGGGGTCTTGCTACAGCAACCACGTGAAGTATTTCATTTCACGCAGCAGACAATTACACAGNCTGCGCGCTTTACAATCACAGGAACTATAAAGAAAAAACACTTCGCATTGCGAATCCGATTCCTCGTAAAAACAGGCCACTTCTTATCTACACGAGGTCTTGCTACAGCAACCACGTGAAGTATTTCATTTCACGCAGCAGACAATTACACAGTCTTGGACGGATATGTATTTACATATAAACATACGTCAAAAGATAAATTGCATTAGTTTACTATTCATCTTATTTTTATTTTATGAATATTCCTTTTNCATATAAACATACGTCAAAAGATAAATTGCATTAGTTTACTATTCATCTTATTTTTATTTTATGAATATTCCTTTTATATATTTTATAAGCTATTTTCTACAGTACACATCATGTTTTATTCTTTCCCCTTCAAAAAATAAGTGCTAAGTTTTATTTTTATGTAAAGTGGTTAAGCGTAAGAGGAGATGATAATACCTTAACTTCGCCACACAAAAATTAAGACGTTTTATTATTAGTATGTTATTTTTATTATTACATACACAATTATTACCATAACTACACGAGATACAACGAATGCTGCAAAACAAATCTATTTTAATGTGCACATTTTTTTAACTAAATGAAATAACTTTGTGTGCAAGTTGCTTGGGATGAAGTCATCGTCAAAATCATCTTGTGTGGTGATGTTTAAAGTGATAATGCTACATAGTTACTAGTACGTGAACATTAGCGTATTGGACTGATAGAAGGAGCTTCACAGCAGCTTTTATTTGTTGCCTAGTGCTTACTTCTATTTAGTTTGTTGCCCGTTTAAGAGTTTATGAGCCACGTGAATAAAAATCCCTTCAAGAAAGAATGCAACAAACGAAGATAAAATTAAAATGTCAATTTAAGAAATTATTGTAATTTTTTTTTACTAGATATAACCATAGTTCGCAAATAAACAAAGAACCAAACCTAAATTTTCGACAACCGTATCTAAACACGTATTTTTTTATTCTGTGCCTGATCAACACATTAAATAAAGTAAACGTTTTAAATTTAAATTATTTCACTTCTGAACATGGGTTTTCGATAATTGTGAGGCCCTCTGACAGGATAACTGAGATTCGGACTTAATTCGAAGTTTCTTCAAGTTTAATCCACGTTTAGAATACCGACTTCAACTGCATGTGCTCACAATTTGCAAGTCANAATTCGAAGTTTCTTCAAGTTTAATCCACGTTTAGAATACCGACTTCAACTGCATGTGCTCACAATTTGCAAGTCACCATATTATATGAAACTAGCTGTGCCCGCGGCTCAGCTCGCATGGACTACATAATTATTGTTTGAGTACAATTATAGATAGATATATGATACCGCGAGTTTTTTTTTTATGTCTTTTTATTCTACACAGTTTATTACTTCATGATATTGTTCCATCTTACACGGTTTAGACAGCGTATTGCAAGAGAGCGCGCTGGCGGCAAACGTTTTTCCGATTTGATTCACTATTATCGTCACTGCTTATTCCTTATGTTACTTTACGTAACAAAATATAAACTAAAACCTGGTCAGACAACATAGATATGAATTAAAAAAAAAAAGAACACGTAAATCGGATCAGTGGTTCTCGAGTGATAAGCTCACTAACAGACAGACAGAGAGACGTTGAGTTTTATAATATGCATAGATGTGGAGTATCTCCGAGACACGTAACTGCGTTGAAATACGCAATAATCAATAAGAAATACTCCTATTTCACTCATAGCCGTTATGAAAATGCTTTTCTNAAACTGCGTTGAAATACGCAATAATCAATAAGAAATACTCCTATTTCACTCATAGCCGTTATGAAAATGCTTTTCTTGTTATGTTAATGGATACTTTATTTTGGGAATTGCGAACTGCCACTTAAAATCACGTGGGTCCTGAAACTCTGTTTTGTTGAAGAGATGATGCGAAATAGTTAAAAACATAAATGTGATACGTTATCGCCAAATTTTATTCATATTTGCATGTAGCAAAAATAAACTGAATTAATTTGGCACACGGTTTTAACACAACTAACAAGGCGTTAAGACGTGGATTTACTTATCGTAATACTATGCCAACTTAACTGTGAGTATTGCACTCATTTCTCATGTTAAATTTAATGCAGTTACGGACAATATTATTTTTTTCAAAGGTTGATTTCAAAACTACTTACTCTACCGTGAGCACCCTATGTTAAATGTAGATGGTTACACTAGGGTGACTAGATATATAAACTTACAAAACAAGACAAGTTACCAAATTTGTCATAAAAAAACAGGACAAAACAGGACACTTGAATAACAAATAACGCAAGCGTTCCTTCTAAATCTTACAGTTCCAGTTCAATATTAGGCAACTTATTGCTATAATGAGACTTTATTCTGCAATCAAATAACACTATTTAATAGAGACTATTATTCATTAAAAGCATGTCTTATTGTTTAAATGGAACTGTACTGTGTCAAAATCATTTAATGAGTGAAATTTTTACTTTACAACTGCCAACAATCATACAGCATGAGTATAAAAGAATACCCCACCTTTGAAGGTCTATAATATCAAAACCAAACANCAACTGCCAACAATCATACAGCATGAGTATAAAAGAATACCCCACCTTTGAAGGTCTATAATATCAAAACCAAACAACCCACACCCTTGATTGAACAATCAAATGAACCGTGGAACCGTTAAGTTTGTTTGCCATACTATCATAAATGTTCAATGTGACCACCATGAGCGGCCCGAACGATATCTACGCGATAATCAAACTCGTTCCACGGCTGAATTTATTTCACACATACAGGCATGTGGACCTTTTAATCTTAATCTGTTAAACATGAACTGGTTCCTTCAACAACAGAAGTATTGTTCGTAACATTGTATTTTTCAGATTATTTTATCTCCTGCAAAAGTCCAGGATTATTCAATGACAAATTGTAAAAAAACGAACCGAGCTTTACTTTCCGAATATGTATGAGTTCTCTCACATGTTGAGAAACTTGTTTATGATTGAAAACGGTTAAAAATAATATGTCATACCATAGAGGAGGAATAATTGAAAAAATTAAATATAATAAACTAAACAGCCATTTGTTGCAAATTTAAAAAAAAAAAAAAAAAAAAAANAAAAAAAAAAAAAACAGGACATTTGGCGTCTCGTTAAAAATTTGTCGGGACACCGGGACAGATCATGAAAAAAAAGGACAGTCCCGTTATAATCGGTGCGTCTGGTCACTCTAGGTGACACCTAACGTTGCTTAACTTTGGCGATCGATTAAGATCCCTCAACCAAGCGAAAAATGTAGTACCTAGGTACACTTATTTCTAAAGCTACGACTTGATGAAACTCACGTTCTGATTTTCATACATCGACGCTGGAAAGCGGAAATGTAGTAACTACGCGATAGTTGCACAGATACACTCCAAAAACAATACCCTACTTCTTGGCTATCGGGAAAAAAATATTTCCTTCCTTTTGGGTAGCCGTAATCAGTTAAAAACCTAGGCCAACATAGCATTATTTTATAATTCTGTTTTCACATAAATGAATTGTCTTTTCCAATGTATTCATTAGTGTATCACTATAAAACTCAATTGTACCCGAGCGAAGCCGGGCCGGTTCACTAGTTCGGTTATAAAAATTATAACTTTCGTGGTTGAAATAAATGTGCATGGAATAAATTGTTAACAAGTAAACATTACGATAATCATTATAACGGTATTGCTTGATGAATGTTTTTTTTTCTTTTAAATGTGCTTTCTGAAGCATAAAGGATAGAAATGATTCTCCCCAAAACACGAAAAGTGTGATTATGACATTACACGACGCTAAACTACGTGATTTAATTGTCTTATGCGAAGAAAAAATTACCTACAAGTAATATTTACAAGTCGAACAGTATCACGTACAAATCTAAAATAATGACTTTTTTTATGACCAGTGCTATTTACGAGACTGGCAACTCACTGTGGAAGCAGCCAATGAGTAAGCAGCTGATGATCGAGTGCACAGGGGACTGTGGACTATATAACAAAGACCTCTGAACTCGTACGTTCCCATTCCTGGTCGTCCGACAACAAGCCACTATAAAGACTGCGGTGAGTCACGTGTTTCCTGCTAGGTTGCGCTAACGCCGTGTCACGTACCAACTCCATACTTCCACCACGTGCGAGACGNGTCGTGTCACGTACCAACTCCATACTTCCACCACGTGCGAGACGAACGACCCTACACCGCGCATTACGTATTGAAACATTTCAGTAAGAGTTTTTTTTCCATGCCCGCCTTTTGAGACACGCGCAAATATACGAATCTCGCCTCCAATAGCGTACATCGTAACATTNTTTTTTTTCCATGCCCGCCTTTTGAGACACGCGCAAATATACGAATCTCGCCTCCAATAGCGTACATCGTAACATTTATATGGTTTCTTCACACTTTTTGAATCAAACCTTTGAAAAATCACCCTGGCGTATAACGTGTTTGGTTATTTCCTAAACATGCGATGTATCACAAGCGTTTTATACACGTGTTGACACAAAACCACTGTATTATTGGTTTAATTAAAATTGTATTTATATTTTACACATAAATTATGATATTTCACTTAAATTAATATTAATAAAAACAGTGACAAAATAGGTGTGTTGGTAATGCATAGTAAGAAATAGTTCTTAAACAAAATAAACTAAGTGCGCACGAAAGCGGTGCGTGTGTAATATTCTAGACTTGGTTAAGCTTTGTTTGCATGAGGCGGAGGAATATCCTGGAAGTAGAACTTTAGCCTGGCTTCAGAAAAGTTGGAAGTTACCGCGAATTGGCTATGGGCTATTCGCGGTAAGCTGAGCACTTTTGAAAGATGCACATAGTGTGTTCTTCCACCATATGTAAAATTTACATTGCCATAGGCCTGATCACTTTATTCGTACGTCGGTCAAGTGAAACTGTGAACTTATTAGAAAAGTAAATATCTCACACACGTACTAATTTTTAAACATTATGCCTTAAAACACAGAAATCAAAAGAATTAATTTCATTAGTCGCAAATGTTTACCTAATACTTTTAATTAAACGTTAAGACATGGAACTATTTTCCTTCCGTCGGTACCAACTTTACTAGGTGCATGCCAGTCAGTGTGCCTAACAAAATATATGCAGGCACTGCAGGGGCAGTGACATTTTTAAAANCTTTACTAGGTGCATGCCAGTCAGTGTGCCTAACAAAATATATGCAGGCACTGCAGGGGCAGTGACATTTTTAAAAGTTTGGTTTCTTAAGTGCTCAATTGAACGTAGAAAGAATAAACATACTTCTTTGGCTTTCAAGATTCCATATCTACGTTAAATAGTTCTCATGCAAAATATTATTACACTGAGAGCTCACGATTGCGGTGCGTTATCCTTTTGGTGNATCTACGTTAAATAGTTCTCATGCAAAATATTATTACACTGAGAGCTCACGATTGCGGTGCGTTATCCTTTTGGTGTAATTTCATAGACTCGGTTAAGCTTCGTTTGCATGAGGCGGAGGAATATCCTGGCAGCAGAACTTTAGTAGCCCTTGAATTCCGGCGCTGCTCCATTCTCACCTCATTTCACTCTCATTGGCTCTCGAAACCTCGTTGTTAAGAGCCGCCCAAATCTCTTAACAACAACAACAACTTCCCAACTTTTCCGAAGTCCTGCTAAAGTTATATACTTCCAGGATATTCCTCCGCCTCATGCAAACAAAGCTTAACCGAGTCTAGAAAATTACACCGGAAGGGACAACGCACCGCAATCGTGAGCTCTCAGTGTGATAACATTTTGCATAAGAACTATTTCTCACTAGACATTACCAACACATCTATTTTCTCCCCTTTTTTATTCGTACTAATTATTAATAAATCATTAATATTTATGTATAAAATATAATTAAAAGTTAAATTTAATGAATAAAATAGTATTTTATGTTGACATAATTATAAAACGCCTGTGATACATGACATATTTAGGAAGCCATCACACACGGGGTGTTTTTTCATAGGTTTGATTCAAAAAGTGTGAATAATCCTTGACTAGACTGAAGTGATGACCATGGTGGTAGTGGTAATGATGCTGAGGGCCTTGTTGAGAGGAGAGGGTGAAGCGCGGTGAGGCGAGGTGCGAGGCGAGCAGTGCAACCACCAGACGACCGCGGGCCCCCTGGCGGGAAAGCGGGCTCGGCAACGCGCTACAACAATTCGCGGCGATGTATGTGTGTCAAGCACGCGTTGCCCAACGACGCGGTGGTGTCGCGAGGCGCGCGATGCACGTCCTCGTAGAGGCTCCCGCTCGCCGCGCGGGGCGAAACACGAGTGCACTTACAACACGTGCCCACCCCGTCAGCAGTAACGCCGCCCGCCGCGTCTGATCAAAGCTACGTCAGGGAGGTGGCGCGAGTCGTACGGCTGTTCGCGCTAAACTGAGCACTTCTCACGCCCTACTTACTTTTCCCCTTCACACACATATTTTACCCTTTAACCGCCTTTATAAATAAACGTTGCCATGCAAGTAACAAACACAGAGTGTACGCTCCACCGCACTAGGAACTTCAACATCCAGGGCTAAAATAAAACACATTTTTGACTATTATTACAAATTAGAGGGTTTTCAAAAGTGCTCACTTTCCCGTGAATACCCTATACCGTGCTCTATCTCACTGTACAGAATACCACGCCAGACTAGACACATTTCCCTTTGCCATGCACATACACTCCCAGCGAACATCCTTCCAGGTGGTGCAAACATATATATTTTTTCCAATAATCTATTAATTTTAAATTGTTTTGTGTATGCTACGTTATATTCGTGTTGTAAATCTCTGATATTAGACGTAATTTTATTGATGTTGGTGTTAATTAACTTGGTTATGCATGCGTTATTTTGTATTACAGTTTTTAATACATTAACATATATATATATATATAATATTGTTCTGTACATATATACAGTACTACTATATTGCACTGACAACTCCCAGTTCATTCGTCGTGTGTTACCAGGAGGCTAAATAAATAAATCAATCGATCAGTATTTGATTCGTTCGTAAACGTTTCTTATTCTGTTGACAGATATCATGTAAAGGTTTTTCACGGCAAGGTAAGCATAAAAAAAAAATCTTATGGGCTGCTCACGGTAAAGTGAGCACTTTTGAAACAAACCTTAGAGAAAACTCACTGCCCGTTATCTGCATACACGCCTCCGTACACACTGGCACGCAGGATCACAGTTAAGTTGGCAGCTAATATATAGAAATAGTTCTCAAGAAGCTACAGGCGCATTAGGCAAACCCACAATGGCCCAATTTACTTCAACGCTGAATTCGTAGTAGATCTAGCAATAACATAAATAATAAGTTAGAACTTATATTTGCATTGCAATAAAGATGCAGTCGCTCTTCTTTGAAATGCATCCTCAAAAATCAGGCATGACGTTATTTCAATCATAATATTTATAACTGCCCTTATTCTTCAAGTTTGTGATGAAACCACCCAGATATGGCTGGTTTTGGAGAACGCATTTCAAAGTGAAGCGTCTGCGTTTTTTAATAAAATAAAAAATAATTTATAATCAAGCATTGCATTTGTTGATAAAACCATAACAGAATCACCCTCGAATTGAAAGGAGTTATTGGGGGTTGCATAGTGCCCCGAAAGCACTGGGATGGCCTCTTCAGACTTGACGTTGTATTGCAAGTGTAAAATGTACAATTGATGTGGCTTCTGAGGTCGGTGTTGGTTATAAACAAATCAGAGCATGAATTTGCATATTAGTGACACATAAAGAGGAATGTGTAACTGCGCGTTCAAGGTCAAGAAGCGAGGGAGGGATACGGGCGACTTTAAACACGCACCCCTAGCGCCTCGTCGCCCCTACGCGCAAGGCGTGCAGTGTTTCCGTCGTGACGCTGTACTCTGCACGTTAGATCTGTAACAGTGGAACTTTATTACACGCAATGAAAGCCCACATTTAAGGTAACTGCATAGGCAAGATTTAAAAATGCGATATATGACCATTTCCACGATTTTTGTCTCTACGAATACACTTCATATGATAAAAGTAAATAACAATAGGGACAGCAATAATTGTTTTTTGCCTTTTCCGGCAAAAATTGGTATTTACAGAACATTTATTTACCGAGATCCGCGTATTCGCGCAAACAACGAAATCACAGCAAATGTTTTAGTACAAACTCCTGTCACCATTGCTAAAGAAAATCCACTGTTTCACTTGCATGACACATGAATAAAGTGATCCGGCCCATGGCAGTATCAATTTTACATACGGCGGAAGGATACAAAAAGAGAAAATAGATCTTACGCGAGGCTTTCGTAATTGCTCTGTTAACTCTATCTGCGGGGTTACACGCATCCTTGATACGTCTAAGATAACTAAATTTATAGTCTAATCGCGGATTATCCACACTTTTTTTTATCTAACCTTTGGAAAATCACATTATATATGACGTGTTTGGTTGTTTCCTAAATATGGCACGTATCAGAAGCGTTTTATACTTGTGTTAACGTAAAAGTACCTTATTTTTGGTTAAATTAAACTTTTACTTATATTTTATTTCATACATTGTATTTCATTTATAATTAATATGAATAAAAACAGAGATATAACAGGGGCGTTTGTAATGCCCAGTAAGAAATAATTATTGAGTGCGCGCGAATGCGGTGCGCAGTTCCTTTGGTGTAATTTTCTAGACTCGGTTAAGCTTTGTTTGCACGAGGCGGAGGAATATCCTGGAAGTAGAACTTTNTGGCCTCTTCAGACTTGACGTTGTATTGCAAGTGTAAAATGTACAATTGATGTGGCTTCTGAGGTCGGTGTTGGTTTTAAACAAATCAGAGCATGAATTTGCATATTAGTGACACATAAATATGAATGTGTAACTGCGCGTTCAAGGTCAAGAAGCGAGGGAGCGATACGGGCGACTTTAAACACGCACCCCTAGCGCCTCGTCGCCCCTACGTGCAGTGTTTCCGTCGTGACGCTGTACTCTGCACGTTAGATCTGTAACAGTGGAACTCTATTACACGCAATGAAAGCCCACATTTAAGGTAACTGCATAGGCAAGATTTAAAAATGCGATATATGACCATTTGCACGATTTTTTTCTCTACGAATACACTTCATATGATAAAAGTAAATAACAATAGGGACAGCAATTATTGTTTTTTACCTTTTCCGGCAAAAATTGGTATTTACAGAACATTTATTTACCGAGATCCGCGTATTCGCGCAAACAACGAAATCACAGCAAATGTTTTAGTACAAACTCCTGTCACCATTGCTAAAGAAAATCCACTGTTTCACTTGCATGACACATGAATAAAGTGATCCGGCCCATGGCAGTATCAATTTTACATACGGCGGAAGGATACAAAAAGAGATAATAGATCTTACGCGAGGCTTTCGTAATTGCTCTGTTAACTCTATCTGCGGGGTTACACGCATCCTTGATACGTCTAAGATAACTAAATTTATAGTCTAATCGCGGATTCTCCACATTTTTTTTATCTAACCTTTGGAAAATCACATTATATATGACGTGTTTGGTTGTTTCCTAAATATGGCACGTATCAGAAGCGTTTTATACTTGTGTTTACGTAAAAGTACCTTATTTTTGGTTAAATTAAACTTTTACTTATATTTTATTTCATACATTGTATTTCATTTATAATTAATATGAATAAAAACAGAGATATAACAGGGGCGTTTGTAATGCCCAGTAAGAAAACAATTCTTGAGTGCGCACGAATGCGGTGCGCTGTCCCTTTGGTGTAATTTTCTAGACTCGGTTAAGCTTTGTTTGCACGAGGCGGAGGAATATCCTGGAAGTAGAACTTTAGCAGGACATCAAAAAAAGTTGTAAGTAACCGTGAGTGGACTATAATCCAAATGCACGACACAATTTCCAAACCATTACTATGCTCTGAATCCGCCGATGGTAAGGAATTTCAATTAATGAAATTCTAGTGACTACAAATTCAGTTAAGCTGTCGCTGATTGGGGGATAAGTGCGGTGAAATGCGAACCACTGAATCGGAACAGCGTGGGTCACTGGACGCCAGCCATAATTACCGTCGAATTAGTCGAACTCAGTGGCTGTAACAATTAATTAGAGTTGAGTGGCTTGCTAACAGGTAGTTGTGGAATTAGCATACCAGTGGCACGGCAACCAATTTCTTCCGAACACGGAATAGTTATTTTGCCAGCAGAGTAACCAGAACCACGTGGCTTCAACTCTTGGCTGGCGCAGTTGTTTTCGTGCGTGCGCGCTTTGGAAGATTATTGCACTTCCTACTTTGACCAAGTTTTAATGCAGCGAACACGTAATTGGGTTATGCTTGGAAATGAACCGTCCGAACACGCTGACGAAGCGCGTGCACGCACAAACACAAACACACTCACATTATGTATATCCGACCATTGCAAACGCTGGGAGGTGATTCCTGACGCAAAATGAGACTGAAAGCGTAACGGACACGTGGCTTAAAGCAATTATTGAGAGAAGTACGCACCCTGAAAACACGAAGTGTAAACCGGGATGTATTAACACATAAAAAAAACCACGTGAGATCAGGCAACAATTTTAGTATAATGCTTACACACACACACACACACACTCTCTCTCTCTCACACACACACACGCACGCGCGCGCGCACACACACACATATATATACACGAGGGTGTTAATAGTGTGACTTTTCTATTCGCAATATCGTCCTAGTAACATAGGGGGTGTTCTCTTGTTATTATTCACAACAGCGTAACCGTTGGCCTGAGTTAATTTTTTTTGACAGATTATTAATAATCATGTTNACCCACACGCACGCGCGCGCGCACACACACACACACACACATATATACACGAGGGTGTTAATAGTGTGACTTTTCTATTCGCAATATCGTCCTAGTAACATAGGGGGTGCTCTCTTGTTATTATTCACAACAGCGTAACCGTTGGCCTGAGTTAATTTTTTTTGACAGATTATTAATAATCATGTTCAAATGAACGAAAAAGGCTGTCTTGATGCAGTTCTCTGTAATCAACGATACTTGCAAAAAAAAAATGTATCAAGTGTGTGGTACAACGCCTGGCAGTTATACAACCTGTACGTCGTAAATTGAGAGGTATGCATTATATATAGACCTACAGAATGGGACGGAATTCAAACCACAAAATTCGTGAGGTGATTACTTCTGCAAAAAAAAAAAATCAATTGCATGTAACACTACCTAAACTGAATATTAACAGAGATATAAGACATTGAAAAAAAAAAAAAAAAAAAAAAAAAAAGGTT
>NQII01002007.1:37724-56792 GCA_002778355.1 Clitarchus hookeri | reverse complement strand
AAAAAAAAAAAAAAAAAAGGTTTCAAATTGTATTTTTGCCAAATATTGGAAACTAAGTGGAATTCAATTACAATTACCCGAAAATTATATTATTTTATTGCGATTTTCAAAGTGCAAACTTTTATTAATACCGCCCCCCTTAATGGAAATAACAGGGGTGGTCACAATAGTGCACAGAACTTTCTTACCGTCAGGAATTATGATAAACATACGATGCTGGTTTATTTGGTAGTATGAGCTATATAACAAATATGACCTTCCAGTTGCAGCTGTCCGGGACTCACTGTTCCCGTGTAAAACGCACGGAAATGTTCGCTGCGGCGATACAGTGGCCAACACGAGGCGACACTACCGACATGCGTCAGTGGTATGCTGCTGTGTCGCCTGCGCAGATGGCGGGGGGCATTCTAACACTTGCTATAAACAACCTGCACCATACATTCACAAGCCTGCAGTCCTGAAGCTGCCTGTTAGTATCTGTCTAACCAGCGTGTAACGGAGGGTCGACGGTCTGGTCCGCCTAGTAAGAGGACTCGTGTACGAAGAGGTTTCCTAGAGGTGGATAGTCCTCGGCCCCATCAAGGTGGCACGTGAGGATTCAACTCCGTCCTCTGCTGTTGACAGGCGAGGTGGAACCACCCTCGGGCGGAGAACATCCACCCACTGCGATTGGAAAGGGCGTGATCTCTTTCTATTTACGGCATTCAACTGCTGTCAATTAGAGCTCTGAACCAAGCTCAAAAGACTTGGAGAAATGTAGACTGGTGAAGAGTGCGCACACATCGAAGGACTGATGTGACAGAATAAATATCCTGTATGTGGCCTTGTGAACAGCCTGAATGCAAGATCAAAGACCTGAGGTGCACTCTTCTATGATAAATCGCTCAGAAAGTTGTCTCCCGTAGTACCTTAAAGGCTCAGGCACGCGGGGAGACGATCTGGTCACAAAACCGCTGCATTAAAGCAGATAGCATGTCAGTGTGTGGTTCCCTACAGGAAGTGTTGGTATCGCTCGCGCGCCTCGAACCGCGTCGCTGCCGCAGAAAGTTTTGTGCGCGAAAACACTGAGTCATGGACAGTTGCAATAACAGGACCAGTTTTGTTAATTGTGTGACATGCTGCTCAATAAAGCAGCAACAAACGTCCATAATTCCCGACGGTGAAAAATACTGTATGCAGTTAGTGGGTGGCCACAAGTTATTTTCATTACGGTGGAAGGTAGTAATGAGAGTTTACTCTTGTGTTAAAGATTCCACCAACATAAATAATGTTCGGTACAACTATAATTTAATTTCGTTTCGTTTTCAATGTTTTACAAAATACAGTTTTAAGAACTCGATTTTCAAGGGCTCATGGCTGCTTTAATATTCCGTTTGGCAGTAAGAGTCTCACATATTTCCCACTTAATTTTCACAAGGAATCGCCCTACGAGGTTTGTCGGTCGAATTCAGCACCAGGCTGTGCACAGAGCACGGGTATGCTCAAAACTAAACGTCAACAAATGTCATGTTACTGTTTGATAACATGGCTTCGACAGTACTACCAACTAACTGTTGCCTAATCGTACGCTATGGTAGAGGAGAGGCTGAGATGGGAAAAACCAGCGTGCTTCATCTTCCGTTCAAGGCAATTCCACTGCATGTTTCCGCTGTGCTCCGTCGTTAGAATTTCACTTTTTACACTTCAGACTGTTCTGAAAGCGAGCGTAGAAGACAAGCGCGGTAAGATATTCAAGACAACCATTAAAAATGAAAGACGAAACTTCACGTGAAATGAACGCCAAGACGCAAAACATAAAAGCAACACTGACGGCGTTATGCACTGAGGAGTGCGTGCTCCTTTTCCCCGAAAAGAAAACTAACTTTTTTTCTGAACGCAGATTTTTTTTTTTAAGTACACGCGCCATCTACAATCGACTGACTGCTCTCATCCGAACATTTGAGTTTTATCTGGCGATAAAATATCTCCATTTATCATTTCATGCAATATTTTAACAAACTACGTCAATGGAGAGGCTCGTCTGCGGAGTTTATTAATGGCGGACTGCTGCAATGATTCACCTTTTGATGTCCCTGCCCACTTACGGATAACATTTGAAAGAAACTTTCCGGTTCCGTTAGCAAGTTTACACTTCTCTATTTTAACACTTTTTTTTATCACCGAAACAATAGGTGACGGGGTTTCTGAAATACATATATCTGGTACACGAAATATCCGACAGAGAAGAAACTCAGCAGCGCAGGGGCGTGGAGCCACGCCTTATCTTTATTGTCACGCCATAAAATGATGAGGCCATCTCTTGAAACCCCATGTTAAGGTGCCCGTCTACCTGGCGCTTGAACTGCGTTGCAGAGTGCTCCAAATACACGTTTTTCAACGAAACTATTANATCCCATGTTAAGGTGCCCGTCTACCTGGCGCTTGAACTGCGTTGCAGTGCGTTCCAAATACACGTTTTTCAACGAAAATATTAAGCGTGCGTCCAACGTGCTGATCTACGAAAAGAACACACACTTCAGACGAGAGCTGTTAAGTACTTTCAAAATATCACGGCAGTTAGAAACATCAATTCAGAGTACTCCAAAACCGCTAAAAACGGCCTTTCCAAGGCGCTGTAGTTCAAATGCACGCATCAGATACATACAAAATTAATATAGGCGCCTGCACTGAACCTTCCTAAAGACTTCCCACTAATAAAATAATATGGTCACCGCTGAAAGTCCCATAGGTACACGCAGCACGACGAGAACACTGCACACCAGTTCAGAGCCTTGCTCTTAGCGGCGATGACGTACTTGATGCGCGTGGCAGTGTCGTCCTTATCGCTCCCGCGCTTCTCGGCCTAAACGTGGAAAAAGTTACAGGTAGACGGGGGCCTTAAACGCTGCGCGGCTGTGAAACTACACACTAGAGACTTGAGCGAGCAGTGGGTGCTCTCTACGCACGCCACTATAGCCCTTATACGTCCCTCGCTCCAGCGGCACCAATGAGCAAATTGGCTTCAGATAAGCAGGTTCATAAACGACTACATTGTAGTTGTAAGGCGATCAAACAATGAAACACACCTTTACAATGAGTGGAAATTATAGCATTGGCTATTAGGGAATGGTTTACGTACCAACGCATTATAGCATTAACAAATTCTGCCCCCCCCCCCCTCAAAAAAAAACTCAATAAAAATAAAGCATGTAATGTTTCAAAGAAGTTTCTTTACGATACCACAGTTATACTGGAGAACCCAGTCGGCAAAAATATATGGCTCCGCAGAAGCCTGAGAGGCGAGATTTTATGGTGTTATTCCCAAGGTTTTTATCCCCACAAAGATTTATTTTACAAGTGTTTCACTAGCCCTTTCTCAGATCACGGAATGTATACCGTATACTTCTTACAATTATAAAAGAGATAACTCTAAGTAACGTTAGCATATTAAANACAAGTGTTTCACTAGCCCTTTCTCAGATCACGGAATGTATACCGTATACTTCTTACAATTATAAAAGAGATAACTCTAAGTAACGTTAGCATATTAAAATGTGNTCACGGAATGTATACCGTATACTTCTTACAATTATAAAAGAGATAACTCTAAGTAACGTTAGCATATTCAAATGTGTGTCATTGCAATATTATACTTAATGTATATAACATCAAATTGCGTTTTTACATGCTGCGTATTCAATGAATATTTTATTAAAGTATTTAAATTGTAGAAGCCATTTTTTAACGTAAGTTATCAAGCTCTTCGATTTTTTTTAAACCTTAGTAAAACAAATCCTTGACACTGCTACAATAAAATGGCGTGTGAAAAGCATAACCATTAACTATCACATAACACCACTTTCACCTCTCTTTGTGGTTTTGGGGTTTCAACATTACTGATAAGAAAGTTGACACTTTCTAAATACAAACAGAATCTCTTCTATTTCTAATAGCGTACTGCATAGGGTAACTATTGTGCAGAAGGGGCAGCGGTGGCGTAGTGTCCAGGGCGCTCGCCTCCCACCACGGCGATCCGGGTTCGATCCCCAGCGGGAATAGTGCTGGACGATACCGCTTGTCGGTGGGTTTTCTCGGGGTACTCCCGTTTCCCCCACCCTTGTATTCCAGCGACGCTCCATTCTAGGGTTTCATTTCTGTCATGCCCGGGGATGACGGTCGCCTACGGCTTCCAGCTGGAAAGACCGTCACTAGGTGGGTGTCGCCTTGCCCTGGGTGCACTCCCCACACGCCATTATTATTATNCCAGCTGGAAAGACCGTCACTAGGTGGGTGTCGCCTTGCCCTGGGTGCACTCCCCACACGCCATTATTATTATATCGTGCAAAAGATAACTCGTCTTGTTTAACACAGTGTAAACAGGGCAGGTCATCTAATTAAATAATGTATTTCACATTTATGTTTGTTAATAAATTTTAAGCGGTAGTTTTATTGTGAGCTTGACTGCGTACATAGCATTGTTCTGTGATCTAAATAAAACTTATTTCCTTCGTCCTAAGCGGAAACAAATTAACCCATAATTTTAATGAACGATAGACACATTTAGGTATCAAACACCAGAAGTACTTTACAATAAGCAAACACGATTAGAACAGTTCGATAGAGGTTCAAGAGGATACCCAGTCGTCCAGATTTTGTCAGAATTACCCCTCCTTTTCTAATATTGATCTACGTTCAGACGTAGGGCTTCGAAGGGAAGCTCGATGTTCTGTTTTCGTAATTTCCCAATTGTAATCACCAGGTCGAGAAAACGCATTGTAAAAACAGGAATGTCAATGTAACTCTAGAATTTATTCATGTCGCACATGAGCTCTCGTGACACCGATAAGGTATATGTAGTTCACGGTAAACTGAGCACTTTTGAAAGGCCAGCTCACGACCTACTTTTCTTCTGGTTTTGTCTTCTTCCGCCATACGTACAATACATTAACATTGCCATACGCCGCCTCACTTTATTCATTCACCATACAAGTAAAACTGTGAAATTGTCAGAAAAGTAAATATTTGACAAATTTGCTAGTTGTTACACTTATTGCATTAAAAAAAAANTAAAACTGTGAAATTGTCAGAAAAGTAAATATTTGACAAATTTGCTAGTTGTTACACTTATTGCATTAAAAAAAAACAGAAAACAAAGAAAATAATTTCAATATTCACAAATGTTAAGCTAACACTTGTAATTCAACGTGAACACATGTAACTACTTTCCCTCCGCTGTAACCAACTGTACTTGGTGCATACCGGTCAGTGCGTCCTTGAAAACATATGCGGTTANAACAGAAAACAAAGAAAATAACTTCAATATTCACAAATGTTAAGCTAACACTTGTAATTCAACGTGAACACATGCAACTACTTTCCCTCCGCTGTAACCAACTGTACTTGGTGCATACCGGTCAGTGCGTCCTTGAAAACATATGCGGTTAGGGGCAGCGACACCTTCCAAAAGTTTATTCCAAAATAATTCAACTAACCGCGAAGAGTCTGTGCCTTAGTTTAATTACAAGTATTTAAGCTTTAATCCGTTGTTAAAATACCTAGTTATTTGTTTCATCTGCGTTTTACATATTCCAGACTAACCTTCAAGTGTATAAGACTGCCAAAAGATTACGTAGCTATAGATTAGCTACAAAGCCACCATTTTTGCGACAGAACTATGTTTCGTATGTTTTTAACGATTGAATGGTAACTGTTAAAATAACAGTTATTTCTCAAAAGGAATTAATATACATGTTTTTTTTCTTTCTCTCTCTAAAACCATTTTCCAGGTAGATATTGTTGGCAGACCTAACTTCGCAAGGACAGCGAGGCAATGTTTTAAGTCACGCTGTTACGAGACGCTGCTAACTTACGTTTGAGAAAAAGTTAGCTTTATCTCACTGCATAAGCGCATTTATAGTTCCGATAAAAGAAACAAAAACCTTAACGATCGAATTTCATAGGTTACAACCAATAAAAACGCTAGAAAGGTAATGAAAGCGTAGTAATTTCTTTTCATTTCTTTTTTTCTTTACGCTCTCTTTTCCATGCGTATCGCGAGCTGGCAGTGAGACCGAACGCATGACTTCACGCCAAGCTCCAACCAGGGCAGCCTTTATACACTCCTCTCGCGCATGCGTTGTTGCCGGGATAAACAACCCCCCGTGGGCCGGTCTCCTGTCATTGGTCAGCCTTCGCATATCCTGCACGAAATCTGTTTCTACATAAACATGGATTAGTTGATTTGTCTGAACGCGTCGGTCTGTTGATGTATTTTTGAGTTTATTTATTTTAAACCTAGCATACTCATCACGTTAAATAGTAGGGGAATCGTGAGTGTGTGTGTGTGTGTGTGTGTGTGTGTGTGAGAGAGAGAGAGAGAGAGAGAGAGAGAGAGAGAGAGAGAGAGAGAGAGAGACCGATCAATAAACCAATCTCTGTTTAGATAAACTGAGAAATCCGATGGTGAAGCTCGTTTCAAATCTTTGAAAAACCACACCATTTAAGACATTTAAGTCTTGTTACAGTNGAGAAATCCGATGGTGAAGCTCGTTTCAAATCTTTGAAAAACCACACCATTTAAGACATTTAAGTCTTGTTACAGTCTATTATCGGTTTCTTCACACTTTTTTTTATCAAACCTCTGGAAAGTCACACCAAGTACGACGTGTTTGGTTGTATCCTAAACATGCCATGTCTCACAAGAGTTTTATATTTGTGTAAACATAAAANGAGAAATCCGATGGTGAAGCTCGTTTCAAATCTTTGAAAAACCACACCATTTAAGACATTTAAGTCTTGTTACAGTATATTATCGGTTTCTTCACACTTTTTTTTTATCAAACCTCTGGAAAGTCACCCCAAGTACGACGTGTTTGGTTGTATCCTAAACATGCCATGTCTCACAAGAGTTTTATATTTGTGTAAACATAAAANCCCAAGTACGACGTGTTTGGTTGTATCCTAAACATGCCATGTCTCACAAGAGTTTTATATTTGTGTAAACATAAAAAGTACTTTGTTTTTGGATAAACTGTTCAACTTTTAGTAACATTTCATCTATAATTTTTATATTTCATTTATAATTGATGTGAATAAAAACAGAAAGAAAATAGGCGTGTTGATAATTCCTAGTAAGTAATAGTTCTTATGCAAAATATAGTTACACTGAGCGCGCACGGGTGTGATGGATCGCCTCATTGGTGCAATTTTCTAGACTCGGTTAAGCTTTGTTTGCATGAGGCGGAGCAATATCCTGGAAGTAGAACTTTAGCAGGGTTTCAGAGAAATTGGAAGTAACCGTTAATTGAGTATAGCACGCGTTCGTCTCGCTACTACACAGAAGAAATGCAAAATGCTCTTTTTATGGCTTTTTACTTTATAATGCAGTAAACACGCAACTCACGTTTCCGTACAAAATTTGAAGTTCAAAATTCTGTAAGGGCCGTGAGTATGAGCCATTTTTTTTTAACTGATTTAGGCACAGACGAAAATTTACTAAACATTTCTTTAAAAGGTTTTCAGTGTAATGTAAACCAAACTTAAATTTTGTACAGCAACAAACCAAATATTGAAAAAAATAAACGGCAGAAGAAACTAAGTTTATTTCTATACAAAGCATCAACGTTGTTGGTAATGTACGGGCAGTAATCAGATCGGATGTCCACATTGCGTAAATTTTGTGANTATACAAAGCATCAACGTTGTTGGTAATGTACGGGCAGTAATCAGATCGGATGTCCACATTGCGTAAATTTTGTGAACGAAGACGGTAACACAAACTGAACTCTATGGTATGGTTTGTTGGGTACCATGCAGATATGGCATTCCACATAATAGGGATCCAGATTATCTCATTGTACACGATAGCGGCTCTAGTAATAAACACAAGTATTTTCAGGCTTATTTTCATTGATGTTTCTGCCTGGGCTGATTTTATGTAGCCTATTCAAGATTTCTTCACACTTTTTGAATAGAACCTTTGAAAAATCACCTCGTGTATGACGTGTTCGGTTGTTTACAAAGTATGCCGTGCATCTCAAGCGTTTTATACTTCCCTTGACATAGAAGTACCTTTTTTTTTTGTTAAATTAAACTTTTACTAATATTTTATCTATTAATTGTAATATTTCATTTAAAACTAATACGAATAAAACCGGAGAGAAAATATGTATGCTGGCAGTGCCTGGTAGGAAATAGTTCTTATGCAGAATATAATTAAAGTGAGTGTGCAGGAATACGGCGCGTTGTCCCTCCGGTGTAATTTCCTATACTCGGTTAAGCTTTGTTTGCGCGAGGCGGAGGAGCAGCTTGAAAGCAGAACTTTCGCAGGGCTTCACATGAACGACGGCTGGCACGAGAGCGGTGATCACGGGGGCCCGGTGCCGCGGAGGAGTCGGCGGTCGGAGGATGCGGAGAGGAGCGGAAGAAACTCGGCCGTCCCTGGGGAAAGTGTGCCATAGGGGAGGGCGACACTTTCTAGCGCGGCTGCCCCGGCCGCAGGAAGTGCCCCGCCGCTGCGACCTCTGCCCGCCTCCGCTGTGGCAGTCTTGACCCGGTTACAGCACGTCCCGTAGCCTCCACGCATACACACCTCCTGCCCCCAGGACCTAGTCATCTGCGTGCACCCCCGTCCTCACACGTCGCCGGGTGGGATCACTACTACCCTCGGGTCGTCTTGCTCACGTCAACCCGTTTTGTCCACAAAATATATCACGTATTTTTGTAATTTCCGTTTTGTCTTTTGTCAGCTTCGAAGCTGACAAATTACACAATACCATAAATTACCAAAATAACCACTGCCATACCAGTTTTGCTTGTTTGAAACACACGTACGCGCGAGGTTATTGAAATAAACAAACGTACTCGCAATATTTATTTCACAAAGCAAGTTGCTGAAATATTCAAGAAGTAGGTATTTTTTGTCATGACAAAAAAATTTTTCTTAAGTAACAATTTCACTTTCATATTGATTTAATTTTGTTAATTTTAAATTTGGGAATAATGATAACATCAAGATAACATCAACATGGCGTGCTAGACAGTTGAATGGCGTGATGTTCCGACTTCACCTTACAAAATGCTTAAATACAAATTGCGAAAAACGAAACTCGAAACGAATTAGAACACGACCTCAGACAAGCGCTTTTCGTTGGAGAGTCATAAAAAAAAAACATTGCCCTGCGGGATGCGAAATAAAAGTAATTTAGCCGAGTGTCGTGCGAAAAAAAAAAAAAGTCCTGCGTTTTACACATTAACAGCCAATGAATATGTATTTATTTACAACATATGCAGTGAACTGATGTGACAAAATATCACTTCGCTGCGTGCCATTCATTCTAATAACAATAATACATTTAAAACTGTTCGACTAGTGACCGTTAACTGGCAATAAAATTGTAATAACGATTTCGATTTACAACCAGATCTTTATTTGGCGTACTCTTTCAAAGTTTTCAGTCATGTTAGCATGGGAATTAACCCCATTCATTTTATTATTAAGTTCTACTATTTTGTGCTTAATTTTTTAATTGTGTAAATATACAGTAAACGAACATTAGTATTCTCTTTAGAGATAGTAAAAACATGTGCTAGACAACATATTCCCATTTTAATGGCGGTAGCACGGCACTCTTTGTCTATGCGGCTTTCACGTCTGTTATTTCACACCACGTGTATTTTCATAAATACTCGCATGAAACTGTCTACAAATACTGTTTCCTCTTCACGGTTATGCGTATTACTTACCTGGAGGCATTTGTGGTATAAAATAACCACGAGTGGTCGACGCAATAAATAATATTGCCCAGAATACGTGGGCTAGTCACAAAAAAAAAAAGTAAAATACAGTTTGGCTACGTCATGCGCTTGTCTGCCAACATAACAAAGTGGACATCTGTAGTTTTCTCTGTGTTCTGAAGTTGGCAGTGCAGTAGAACCTACTTAGACAAACAAATGAATAACATAAGGTTCTTTCTATAAACTAAAGATGGGGTGGACCGATCTCGCTGGCTGCGCGCAACCACTCTCCGTGTTCCAACATTGAACTGCTTTTCTGCCAACACGACTAGCAAAAACGGATGTGGGTTGGATTTGAGGTTAGAATACTGCTTAATAAACAAGTGCTCTGAGATGTTTTCATACTTCCTCTAACAAATTTGTAATGCAGTTTTATTAAATTTAAATTGTAAAATGTATTTTATTAATATAATAGTTATTGTCATTCAAAAATTAAGATATAAACAAACACGCCATTATTGTTGAATATGTGACTTTGGCAGTTGTGTTAGTTTGCGCAGAAGATGAATAAGCGGTCTACCTCATCTTTAGTCTATTGTCCTCTCGTTATACCGTTGAGTTGCAGCTCTTCCCTTACAAGCCCCTTGGACTGCGCTAGCACTGAGTGCAGTCTTCTCCCATGTTCCAACTGTCGACTGCACTTAAAAACTGCGCACTAAGTGCAATTTTTGCCGCACTGTCTCCGGAGTTACAAATATGGCCGACAAACCAGTACCCGTTACGGACGATCACGTGAAAATCGCACTTTCGTAGTTTTCAGGGCGCAACAAGTGCGCATCCAGTAACAGTCTATTGAAAGGCGCCGTCACGCAATGCCGGGTCGCGAACTCCGCTACCTACACAATGGCCGATGCACAACATGCGCATCGAAGGTGTTCCGATCCCTCGCTGCAGGCGCATCAGTGCGCCTGCGTCATTCCGTTTCCAGCCGATCTCGCACATTAACTGCACGGGTAACCCGTCAGTTGCCTTAAAGTCACTAGCCCTAAAAATATTTTAGGGGTAGTGACATTAGGGCTACTGACGTGCGCTCAACTGCACGAGGCAATAAGAGCACAAATGCTGACGTCACGCTTGCGCGAATCAGTGGCGGGAACATGCCAACTGTTAGGTCAGTGAGCTACATCATCTCAGCAGTTGGTCTTAATTAACAATGCGTGTATTTGGAAGACGTGCAGTTTGCAGTGTGACTAAACTAGGTATATTTTATTTGCAAACATTAAATTGCGGTCGTGTAGTAACAGAGTAGTTCAGTTATACTCAGACAATACCAAATACACTAGACACCTCTAGTGTATTTTACAATACGGCGCACACTATTTTTTTTTTTAATTTGGTCAATTGGCGGGGGAAGGGGACGAGATATTTAAAGCACTGAACACAATTTACATTTAAACTGGCGAAACTGTTTTGTGTTGGCGAAAAAAAATTCCGCCTTGAAAAAAATCAACGTAGCTAATATTACTTGACGACGAAATTAAGGTACTGGGTTCGCATTCTGGATTTAAGTCGTGTAGAAGTGTAGCCGTTACTACAAGTGAGCTTAGGTTGGTTTAGCTTAAAAACGGTTCCTTTTTTTTTAGCCAAGCGGGGAAGGGGGGACCGTTAAAAAGCCACAATTCAGCGAGCACGTGTAACTGAAGAGAACTTAATTTAAGCATGGTGGTAAAGTGTAACTCACAGCTATCGCCTTAACTTCGACACAAGCAAAAATCACGTTTATAAGTAAATGAAACTTATGACTGCGACTGTTTTGTTCATATTTCACTTAAGTACTGTGATTATTTATTATTTACCACATCACCGTGCATGACCTTTTATTCACCTCATTTATTCCGTTACTAAGTTTGTAATGAAAATAAAAAACTGTATGACATTTGCATTTTCCGAGTTGAGATTTCGTAGAGCCTAGTCACAGAGTAGTTAGTTACAACACAGAGGTGAAACCACCGCCTTTACCGCGAACACAGGTGAACACAGCACAATCGCGTCACTGGCCACCAACATGTCGGAACGCAATCAGCCTCANGAACACAGGTGAACACAGCACAATCGCGTCACTGGCCACCAACATGTCGGAACGCAATCAGCCTCAGGTATAGTAACGTTCAAATGAGAAAATAACGTCGGCGGAGCTCTGGTGGAGGGAAGGTAGGGGAGGCAGTGTGGGGGAGGGCTCGCCGAATGCTCGCCGCCGGAGGGAAGGAAACCACGTGACCCTGCTGGTGCTGNGGAGGGAAGGTAGGGGAGGCAGTTTAGGGGAGGGCTCACCGAACGCTCGCCGCCGGAGGGAGGGAAACCACGTGACCCTGCTGGTGCTGTACACACCAAACTGATAACATCGCTCTCTACACCCCGCGCTGTTAAGATACCGCCCTGCGCGACTTACGTTTTTTCTACTGGTAATATTCAGACGCGGAGCAGCTCTCGCCACACCCGCTCTTGGCCGCTGTCGCTACTGAACTGAACAACCTCACTCCTTCGTGCAGCGGTAATGGAATCTCCCGACTCACNCACACCCGCTCTTGGCCGCTGTCGCTACTGAACTGAACAACCTCACTCCTTCGTGCAGCGGTAATGGAATCTCCCGACTCACCCGATGAGTTTTGGTCTTCTGCGTATTATTATTTTCTCATCTGGATTTCACTCTAACCTATTTGCCAACCGGTAGCCTAGCCAATAGGGAGTCTTTCGGAGCACGTGGTAACCAATCAGTCACGATACCCCGTTATCAGACAATCGCGCAGGTATTTCGTATTTGTAATACTTATAGACTCTGTTACTGAGTAATTGAAAGCTGACTCCCGTCAGCGAAAGGAACCGATGCGTCAATCTCCGAATGCGCACGAAATACACAGACCGTCCCTTGCAATACGCGCCGCACGAGCATGCATAATCGCGACGACTTTGAGTTTCGCCAGGATTTGAACCCGCGTCCGTGTTTTTCTGATGCCAGAGGACGCGTGCTGCAAGGCCAAAAACCATTCCGCCGAGATACTCACGGGCACGAAAGAAAAAAAAGTTTAACGACTGTTACTGGAAATGAGCGTCTCACGTTTATTCAATACCATCGCTTTAAAAAACAGCAGGCTGTAGAGAATTGCCTCTACTCGAACGTCGTGTGTGTATAAATTTTCACAGAAAAGTTTTTTAAATTAATATATATGCAAAGGAATGTTTTACATAGGAAACGGGCTCCAAGTAAATTAGTCCAAAATGTTATAAGAGCAAAAAAAAANGAAAAAAAAAAAAAAAAAAAAAGCTAATGGACTTTTTAAAAAATTAATCCTATTTCTTCCTCCCGATTTAAAAGCAGTAAATAGAAATACCCACAAATCCCTTAAAAGTGGCAAGTAGGCGAAATTACGTTGCTGAGTGCTTTACTTGTGGCATTAAAACTCACGTGTACACAAACTAACATGAACAGATTGCACACGGAAAACTAAGTTCAATCGTAAACCAACGAAAAAAACAGAGTTACTGTTTTTAATAACTGAATGTATATTAGAAACAAACAGTAAGCAATATAGTTTACGATATGAGACAAATGTCTCGTTCATTTTTTTAAAGCAAATAACTATGCATATCTTGATACTACCATGCAGCAGAATAAAACTAAAATTTTAAGAGGAACTAAAAAAAAACAGCCAATATGAATTAACATACTCTAAATATACTTAAAAAATATTCATTAATATTTTTCTACATTCACGAAAAAGTCGGCATTAATTTTCACTTCTGATCACTTACTGTTACGTGCCACCGAGGCGAACCGGGTTCGATTCCCGGCGGGGTCGCTCTCGGATTTTCGCACGTTCCCTTTCCACGCCACGCAAAAAAAAAAAAAACTAGGACAGGCCACTCTTTTCTACTTATTTTTATTTTTTTGATTCGGCACATTACCATAACAATTTTCGCTTGCAATGGTAAGTTGAACTTTTTATGGTTACGCGGACCTAAGGACTGTTCGTGGTTGAGGCAGATTAGAAGGCCGTGCTTTGCATCTGATTTTCTGCCCATTTGTATCACTCCGCCTGGTATCAAATTAATAATGCTATGGGCCCGGTCGCTAAATTCACACACAAGTCAAGCGGATCTGTAAAACGTTTAGAGATATAAATATGTGACTATTATAGCAATTCTTACTTTTATACATAAAACGGAAAACAAATGAAATACATCCCGTGTCCACAAATTCAAATATTACAGTTTTAATACAACGTTAAGAGGACTCCCTAGAAGAATATTTCCTGTAAACTCAGTGTTTGCACGTATATTCCTTTCACAGTAAATACATGTTCTGGGAATACGACGTTTTCCCAGGAAAGGTTAAACAAGATTAGTATACATCGCTGTCACTTCTCGCTTTTATCCTATTAGTGGAGAGATTTGAGCGGCTCTTAACATCGAGGTCTTGACGGCTGATGAAGGTGAAGTGAGGTGAGTAAGGAGCAGCGCCGGAATGCAAAGGCGGGGAAACGGGAAGTCCCCGAGAAAACCTGCCGACCAGCAGCATCGACCGATACGATTCTAACATGCGAAAATCCGGGTGCTACCCCGCCGGGAATCGAACCCGGCTCGCCTAAGTGGGAGGGGGATTTCGGAGGAAGAACTGTAGATCCAAGAAGACTCCCGCCGACATGGAGCTTGAACTGCGTTGCCGTACGCGTTTCCCCATGAAACTATTAAACGTGCGTCCAATGTGCTGATCTACGAAAAGAGCACACACTTGACGAGGGCTGTTGAGTGCTCTCAAGACGTCACGCAAATTAGGAACATCATTTCAGAGTATTGCGCTTAGCGGCGATGGCGCACTTGATGCGCGTGGCAGTGTCGCCCTTATCGCTCCCGCGCTTCTCTGCCTCAAACGCGGAGAAAGTTCCAGATAAGCAAGAGACTTAAGAGTTAGTAGTCCAGGAATATTTTATGAACATTCGTTGTTTGCGCGTTTACGTGTATACAAGCAAATAAATGTCGTAGGAATACGACTTTNTTTTTGCCAGAAAAGAAAAAAAAAAAAAAAAAAAACCTGCTGGCAGCTGCGAAATTCTAATAGAAAATCACACGTTAAATTTTTTTTTGCCTTAGTGCGTTAATTTTAAAGATAGGCGTTTCAAATAAAATGTATTCGTTACGAATTTTTTAACAGTACCCTATAGTGGAGATGTTTCCATAGCATGTATAACCTGTTTGCAAGGAATTTTAAAAATGCATGTTTCACAAAAAAAGTACATACTGAACATCTACATTCAAAATATACGCTCGTAGGGATCTTCTAAAAAATTCGCGAAGAAATTTGCTTGAAACGCCTGTCTTTAAAATTATGCGAAATTTCCTTAACGTGGGATTTCCTACAGAAATTCCNAAAGAAATTTGCTTGAAACGCCTGTCTTTAAAATTATGCGAAATTTCCTTAACGTGGGATTTCCTACAGAAATTCCGCAGCTGCCAGCCGGTAGGCAGGGCTACTGGCAGGAGGCCGGGCGCAGACAGCGAGGGTTGTCCTCGAGCGACGACTGCCGCTCGCACTCACCCGAGGATCCCGGAGCACAGCCCCATGAGCCGGTGGACGTCACCCGGGCCTTCGCCGCCGCACGTCCTTATTAATAGCAACTCTCCTCCGCCGTAGACGCTGCCTGCTCTTCTAACAACAGCGAGTCAGCACTGCTCCGGATCTTCCGACTTCCTGCCCGGGCCCCCCAACACTACCTTCATCTCCTCCCACGAGGGCGGCAGAACGGCGCCGCATACGCGCTTCGCCGGTCATTGGCAAGATCCGAGTTCAAAGTCAGTGAAGAGATCTGCGCGGCTCTTAACAGCTTGAGCTGAGTATGGAACAGCGCCGGAATGAAATGGAGGGGGGGGGGGGATCCCCGAGAAAACCCGCCGACCAGCGGCATCGTCCGGCACGATTCCCAAACGCGAAAATCCGGGAGTGACCCGGCCGGGGGTTGAACTTGACGGTTCGCCTTAGTGGGAGGCGAGCAGGCTAACCGCTCAGCCGCCGCGGCCTCCAATGTTAAAAGTTTGGCAACCGGCTAGGTACCATATTTTCTCTATTTTCTACGTTAATAACAGGATAATTGCAATTATGATAAATAAATTATAAAATAACTTTGTAACTAAGTAAAATGTCTATCTTTTATTATTCACGTAATTTTAAATGTATATTAAAAGATACTATTTGGAACACTGCGCACCTTGCGGCGAAAAGTTTTCCTATGCAAAACTACCCCAAGAAATCTTCGTTTGTTCCTAACCTAGGTAGAATAAACATTACCCCTGCCTATAGAACATTCACGGTTGCTTCAAACTTTTCTGAAGCCTAGCTAAAGTTTTACTTCTACAATATTCCTACGCCTTATGCAAACAAACCTTAACTAATTATGAAAAATTACGCCAAAGGAACAACGCACCGCATTCACGCGCACTCAGTCTAATAATATTTTGCATGGGAACTATTTCTTACTAGGCAATACCAACACACCTATTTTCTCTCTGTTTTTATTCATACTAATTATGAATGAAATATTATAATTTACAGATACGATTATATATAAAAGTTCAATGGAACCAAAAACAAGAAAAATTTATATTAACACAAGTATAAAATGCTTGTGATACATTATATATTTAGGAAACAAACAAGCGCGTCATATACGGGGTGGTTTTTCGAAGGTTTGATTGAAAAAAATGTGAAGAAACCGCGAATAGACTATACATATATTAAAATGCACACTGACTGACATGCGCCTAGTAATGTTGGTGATGACGGACGGAAAATAGTCCCGTGTCTAAAACTTGAATTAGAAGAAGTGGGATAAGAGGGTGTGAATTCTAAAATGGTTTCTTTTGCTTTCTGTTTATTTTAGTTAATTGCGTAAAGTGTAAGAATAAGGAAATTTGTAAAATATTTGCTTTTATAATAATTATACTGTTTGACTTGATCGACACATGAATAAAGTGATCAGGTCCATGGCAATGCTAATTTTCCTCGTGTTGGAAGAATGCACACTGTGCATACAAGTAGATCGTAAGAAGAGCTTTCAAAACTGCTTACTTTAGTGTGATAATTAGCCTATGTACAAGTTTCAACCATTACCAGGTGCAACAACATCTTTGATTTCTTATTCCAGTCTCATTTTAATTAGCCCGTTCTGACCCGGTGCACACAATTGTGTACATTACGGACGTGTAGTCAATTTTTTGGTTTGTACTTCACACAGCGAAGCTCAATGACCAATGATTTTACCCGATGATTCGCAAACCGTCTTACTGGTATGGGTCATGATTGGTTCATATAACTGTAGCCGAACATGTAGGCCCTAGCCTACAGCTCATTGGCTGTGAAAACGAAACAAGTGCTATGTCGACATAAGAAAAGCACGCATCATAATTTTTTTTTGTTTGCGACACCTGAAACCGTAAATTACAATGGGTCTGAAACGGTTAGATCCGCAGTTGCCAGAATTGTGTTGCATTGCTCTCTCGATGTTTTGGAATGCACCTTCATTTTTTCTGTTTTGTTACAGATAGACGTTTCCCCATGCATTATATGCTGAACCTGGCTTCACACAGGAGTGTAAAGAGTTGAGCCTCTGTCTCATTCGTCATGTTGAATTTTCTTTTTCCGTGCCATCTTTTCAATGAAATAACTGGATCTCTCTTGTTGGTCGCTCAATTTTATCCACACGTTATGAGTGATAGGTGTGATTACTGTTTTCCATAGTTTTCTCCTAATCACACTCGAGGCGAATGCTGGGATGGTTCCCTACTACCGGCCATGGCCCATTCCTTCCCCGTTCCTGCTTCCCTGAGCAACTTGCTCAGTCTCTGACTTCGCCGTCGACAAAGACATTCAGCTCTACTTACCTGCCTTGCTACTTTGGAAAACGTCAAATCCTCTCAATGTTCATATTCGTTAACGCTCATACATTTGCCCGGATGAAGACCTTATGGGGAATACCTAGTCAACAATATTATACGCCCCAAGGTCACATCCTGCTGTAAGCAAGCACTGGCAAGGCGATGGAAAGTGGCATAAAACAAGATTCGCGTGCGTTCTATTTCCTCAGAATTTCAATCGGTTATCTACTATAGGGTTTTANTCAATCGGTTATCTACTATAGGGCTTTGACGCAGCAATCTGTTCAGAGAAGATACAACATTGTCGCTATAGTTTAAAACATTATTTTACAGAAGAAATAATCTCGTAAGCAGAGGGCTAATTACAGCGGTTTTTTTTGTTGATTTCCACACTTTTAAACGACCACGTTTATGTTTCAGAAACCACATAAATGAATGGGCAACAAAATATCACATTTAATTTCTGTCTTGAAAAAAAAAGCATACTTTGAAATATCCAATAGTTTTGACGTGGATTAAGTGTCTTCCNACCCGCCGATCAGCGGCATCGTCCGGCACGATTCCCGCACGCGAAAATCCGGGAGTGGCCCAACCGGGGATTGAACTTGATGGTTCGCCGTGGTGGGAGGCGAGCAGGCTAACCGCTCAGCCACCGCGGCCTCCAATTTTAAAAGTTTGGCAACCAAAAATTTTCTCCACAAGGTAAGCACTAGTACCGGCCAGGTACCATATTTTCTCTATTTTCTACGTTAAAAACAGGATAATCGCAATTATGGGTGATTGGTGTGATTACGGTTTTCCATAGTTTTCTCCTGTCACTCGAGGCGAATGCTGGGATGGTTCCCTGCTACCGGCCGTGGCCCATTCCTTCCCCGTTCAAGCTTCTCTGAGCAACTTGCTCAATCTCTGACTTCGCTGTCGACAAGACATTCAGCTCTACTTACCTGCCTTGCTACTTTAGAAAACGTCAAATCCTCTCAAGTCCTCATATTCGTTAACGCTCATACATTTACCCGTACGAAGGCCTTATGGGGAATACCTAGTCAACAATATTACACGCCCCAAGGTCACATCCTGCTGTAAGCAAGCATTGACACGGCGATGGAAAGTGGCATAAAACAAGATTCGCGTGCGTTCTATTTCCTCAGAATTTCAATCGGTTATCTACTATAGGGCTTTGACGCAGCAATCTGTTCAGAGAAGATACAACATTGTCGCTATAGTTTAAAACATTATTTTACAGAAGAAATAATCTCGTAAACAGAGGGCTAATTACAGCGGTTTTTTGCTGATTTCCACACTTTTCAACGACCACGTTTATGTTTCAGAAATCACATAAATGAACGGGCAACAAAATATCACATTTAATTTCTGTCCTGAAAAAAAAAAAAGCATACTTTGAAATATCCAATAGTTTTGACATGGATT
>NQII01002007.1:869-37206 GCA_002778355.1 Clitarchus hookeri | reverse complement strand
AGGCCCTTCAATGCTGTTACTAAAGCAACCAGCAGCGTCGTCGCGCTACTCTGGCGCAGACAAACAGTTCGCCAAGCTATTTCTATACAGTTCCTTCGGGCATGTGTGCGATCGCCTCTGGCACAAGGGTATATCGAACTGTGTGTTTCATTCATTATCTAATACCCTAATCAGACAGACATGTAATCCATGTTCGGTAGGTGCCACAAACGGCAATCTACCAAGGGCAAGTTTTTTTTTTTTTAATTATAATAGACATAACTGCTTACAACGAGACTCGTATGAGAACCAGAGCGGCCTCTTAACATCGTTAATAGAACTCAGACATTGCAAAATACGGCCGGGAAACGTGAACGAGGGGCGCAGAAGCGAGACGATGCCGGCCAAACAAGCGGCTCACCTCGACCTGTCCTACAAACTGCCGGAGACTGACTGGCATTCCTCGGCGGGAACACGTCACGTGGTACACACCTCCGGCACGCGGACTAAGTGCGGACAATGCTCTGTGCGCTGCTCGCGGATAAATGCCCAGCACTTCTGAAATCAACCTCTGAATAATGTCACTTCCCCTAACTGCATATGTTTTACGGCCACACCGACTGGCAGGCGCCCAGTAAAGTTGGCAACGGCGGAGGGAAAGTAGAGCCACGTGTTAACGTCGAATTTAAAGTGTTAGAAAAACATGTGTGGATACTGAAATTGTTTATTAAGCTTTCTGCTTTTTTTTCCTAATTCATATAAGTGCAAAATTAATTTATTAATTTATAAAATATAAATATATTTTATAATAATTCTAAATTGCCACCTGACCGACGCTTGAATAAAGTGATCAGGCCCATGGCAATGTTGACTTGAGACATAGCGGAAGAATATGCGAGCACAGCGCGGACAAGTAGATCTTAACCATGACTTTCAAAAGTGCTTAGTTTACCACGAACAGCGTATATCAGACTACGATGGTACTTAGTGGCGGCACTGGTGCTGGTTGTGGACACTGGTTCTGCGGGCCGGTACGCCTGTCCCACAAACCTGGGACGACTCCCCTGCCAACTCGTGCGGCGGGTTATGTAAGCCTCCACGGCGATCGCTCAGAAGTGCGCCCAGATGCGGCGGCGGTGCGCTCAACTGGACGGAGACAGCCAGCTTCTGAACGCGGTTCACAACTCCGGGACGCACACGACAAAGCGCGTCGATTTCGTCAGGGAACTTGACAACAAGGACGGAATAACTCAACCGCAGTTACACGGAGTATCCAGAAAGAACGCGAGATTATCTCCTCCTGCAGCCCCTTTCTACGGGTTTCACAGACATTTTCGCGGGAAGAACATATAGGACTCTGGTCAAAAATGTGCAGTCGCGTGTGCCCAAGATCTTTCCGTACCCCATCGTCGAGTCCTGCCAACCTAGTCGGGAAAACGAATCAAGACCCTGTTACCATTGTTACCTCATTCTTGATTTTGCAAACCTGCACCAATTTCAGAAAGAGGCACTTGACGATTCGAATGTTTGAAACATCACCCGCGATCACCACAACTTCGGGCACAATTATTTTTAAGTGAATTACACTATTTGACTCTTTATGAAGGCAGAAAACGTTTCCCATCTATTGGTTGCATACAAACGATGCTTCAGTTTCCTATGAACTTATACATTGCATACCAAACCTATCTGAACATCGAATATTATAAAAGTGTAACGAAACTTGTTTATTTATTAACTTTGTATTTAGTAAAATCATTTTACATGTTTCAGTGCAGGATATACTCGTGATATGACTGCAGAAGAAATTTTTAACGAGTTCTGTGTTCTGGAGAATTTACTCGTGGGCCAGAAACTAAATTACGGATGACTGCTTGGCACATTCACAACATGCTCACTACAGTAATACAAGGTTCACCTCTAGAGACTTCACCAAACAAGAGGTTCCACATCTGTGCAACACGCGGCCTTGAAATAATTTGCCAAAGTCGATACGAAAACCATATTTATTTAACATTTCCAAAACTTACAGGCTGGCTGAATGACTGCGCCTGCATCCAAACTTTATTAAGAAATTTTTTTTTTCATACAGCTCTAGAGAGAAATGGCTGCACAAACTGTTCAGTTACGACAATACAGAAAAAGTTGGCACGTCTTTACTGAAGAAACTTCTTTCAAAAATAAACAAAGAAATATTATAGTATATTCGCGATCTCTTCACATTTTTTAATCGAACCTTCGAAAACTCACCCCATGTTTGAGGTGTTTGGTTGTTTACTAACCATGTCATATATCACAAGCGTTTTATAATTGTCTTAACGTAAAAAGTACTTTATTTTTTACTAACTTAACTTTTACTTACATTTTATAAGTAAATTATAATATTTCATTTATAATTAATATGAATGAAAACAGTGATAATATAGGTGTGTCGGCAATGCCTAATAAGAAATAGTTCTAAAGCAAAATACTATTAGAGTGAGCGCGCACGAATACGGTGCGTTGTCTCTCTGTCGTTATTTTCCAGACTTGGTTAATCTTTGTTTATATGAGGCGCGGAGGAATGTCCTGGAAGTAGAACTTTAGCAGGGCTTCGTAACGAAAGTTGGAAGTNTCTTTGTTTATATGAGGCGCGGAGGAATGTCCTGGAAGTAGAACTTTAGCAGGGCTTCGTAACGAAAGTTGGAAGTAGCAGGGAATGGACTACAGCAGACGTAACCGCGGACTACGGGGGAATGGCCGGCGTCGGAGAGATCACTCGTATCTGGAAGTTGTTGCAGAGCAGCGGCCACGTGGCCTCTCCCCCCCAAACCGACGGAGCAGATTGGCAGCTTTCACTGCAAATGTCCATACACCGACGCGACGGCGTGCTGTATACCGACAGTAACCCGCAGCTGCTTTCTCTACTCTCTGCAGTCAGACACCCTTCTTCAAATTCTCCCCTGTTCAGCACTACCATAGAAACACACCTATTTTCTCTCTAGTTTTGTTCATGTCAATCACAAATTAAATAATATAATTTATAGGTAAAATATTAGTAAATGTTCTATTTAATCAACCGTAAAGTACCTCTATGTATACAAGTACAAATCGCCTGTAACACGTGACATATTTAGGGAACAACCAAACACGTCATACACGGGGCGGTTTTTCAAAAGTTTGATTTTAAAAGTGCGAACAGACTATAAATAATTATCATATTTCCTGCGGTTGTACTTGGGACATGCTGTATAATGTTCCACGCAAGTAGATAACTCATCGCAGTAGCTACAAGGACCGGATACTTGTTTTCCAAGACGGCGGTCGACCAACAACCATAAACTAAAGATGAGGTAAATCGGTTTCTGCTCATGCGCCCAACACTGACCTACCCCAAAGGAACACAACTGCCAAAGTCACGTGNGATGAGGTAAATCGGTTTCTGCTCATGCGCCCAACACTGACCTACCCCAAAGGAACACAACTGCCAAAGTCACGTGTCAACAATGATGGACGTGTTTGTTTACATCTTAATTTTCAAAAGACAGGCCACTTTTATATGAGTAAAATACTTCACCAATTTGAAATTAATCTAACTGCATCCCGAATTGGTTAGAGGAAGTGTACAGACATCTCAAAAGTACTTGCTTACTAAACAGCGGTTTTAACCTCAAATCCAATCCACTCCGTTTTTTGCTAGTTGTGTNGATGAGGTAAATCGGTTTCTGCTCATGTGCCCAACACTGACCTACCCCAAAGGAACACAACTGCCAAAGTCACGTGGTCAACAGTGATGAACGTGTTTGTTTACATCTTAATTTTCAAAAGACAGGCCACTTTTATATGAGTAAAATACTTCACCAATTTGAAATTAATCTAACTGCATCCCGAATTGGTTAGAGGAAGTGTACAGATATCTCAAAAGTACTTGCTTACTAAACAGCGGTTTTAACCTCAAATCCAATCCACTCCGTTTTTTGCTAGTTGTGTTGGCAGGAAATCAGTTCGTTGTTGGGACGTGGAGATTTGGTCGTGCGCAGCCGGCGAGATCACTCTACCTCATCTTTAGTCTATGCCAAGAACAGGATGTTTCCAGGAAGTCGCAGTGGAGAGAGTGGTAAGGGGGGATAGAGAGAGAGAGAGAGAGAGAGAGAGAGAGAGACATACACAGAGTCAGTTATGTAAAACATCCAGCAGCCGAGCCAGAGTGCGCCGTCCTACACTGTGCGACGTGTGCGAGAGGCAGTTGTTTACTTCTCACACATCGTTAGCGAGGTAATAGTTCGCCCTGAGTGAGGTGTGGCGCACCTCGGTCCAAAGCCACGTCGATCAGCCACCCCCCCCTCCCCGGCCGTAATACCAACCCGACAACTTACTTCTCATTCATAATAAACTCCGCGGGATTGATTATCTTGCCGTTTTTTTTTTACTGCCGGCACATTGGTCGCCTGTGGGCCACACAACACGTGCACTCTCGATAACCGGTTTGTTCTTTCATTCCTTCCAGTATCCTCAGCTTGCTTTGCGGACTGCGATGTCATTGCCTGGCTCATCCCTAGTGCGCGTCAGTAAAGCGAGCACTTATTAAACGTGGTGAGCTCGAGGTTGGTTATCTCCCAAATATGCCGCCTATTGCAAGCGTTTTATACCTGTGTTAAGTTGAAAGTTTGTTATTTTTGGTTACATTTAATTTTTATTTATATGTTATATGTAAATTATAATATTTCATTAATAATTGATATAAACAGAAATACTGAGAACATAGGTATATTGGCAATGTCTAGTAAGAAATAGCTCTTATGCAAAATATTATTACACTGGGTGCACACGAAAGTCGTGCCTTGTCCCTTTGGTGTGATTCCGTAGACTTAGTTAAACTTTAGCACGAGGCGGAGGAATATCCTGGAAGTAGAACTTTAGCATGGATTCAGAAAGGTTGGAAGTAACCGCGAATCGACTACACCATAGTTTCGTGTAAAAAAAAAAAATTATTAATGTAAAAAATTATTTTTAATAGCGGTTTTTACGTACGTTCATTTCACTTATAACAACGATAACTTTCGTGGCTTGTTTTTTTTTTTGTTAACATTTAAACAAGTAAACTCCAACAAAACATTTCACAATACAAAATAGAAGCATTTTTCTTTCATGTACAACAAAAATCGTACTTTTCTGACAATTTTGGTATGGTGTGTACTACTTTTCAACGAGTTATAAATGTTGTACAGGCGGGTGCATGTGATGCAGCGGAAGCCACTATTCTCGTACGTTGAATGCCGCCGTATATACGGTACGGACGCTTCTGGTTGCTACATTCTCGCACCCCGAGCTTATCGCCAGAACTCCACCCACGGGCAGAATTACGACACCATTCATAACTACGTGCACTTCCACACGCGCTGCGAGAAGTCGGTTTTCAACCGCTGTTAGTCAAGAGCTAACAAAGACGACGCGCCGTGGTGGGGGCAAGGTTCAGAGAAAGTCATAACTTGCTTAAATATTGAGTAATATAAACATTTTGTAGACATTTGGACATACGCAACGAGCGGTATATCAATAGATTACGTAAAATGTCTTCACTTTTTTTTTAAATCACCCCTTTGAAAAATTACACTATGAATTACGTGTTTGGTTGTTTCCTCAATATGTCCGTATTGCAAGTGTTTTATACTTATGTTTTGTTAAATTCGACTTTTAATTATATTCTATCAATAATAATATTTCATTTGTAATTAATATTAATAAACTAGGTAGAAAATATGTGTGTTGGTAATGCCTATTAAGAAAAAGTTCTCATGCGAAATATTAATAAAGTGAGTGCGTACAAGTGCGGTGCATTGTCACTTTGAAGTAATTTTCTATAATCGGTTAGGCTTTGTTTGCATGAGGCGGAGGAATATCCTAGAAATAGAACCTTAGCAGTAAGGTCCGACCGAGAGTTCGGTCTCGGTCTCGGTCTCGGGCTAAAAAAAGGCCGAAAGTCTCGGCGTAAGCAGAGACATCGCACGCAGTAACATTGGAACATCATTACGTACACGCGCGTGAATGTTGACTTTTGGTTGGCTGAAATGAATGTCGGCGTGGTAACTTAACACTCACTTGTTTTGTTTGGATTAAAACTTGATGGTGGGTAATGTGGGTATAATGTAAACAAATCTTTATCTTTGAAATCTTTCGACGAGTGCCNATGTGCTGCAGTGGAAGCCACTATTCTCGTACGTTGAATGCCGCCGTATATACGGTACAGACGCTTCTAGTTGCTACATTCTCGCACTCCGAGCTTACCGCCAGAACTCCACCCACGTGCGGCATTACGACACCATTCATAACTACGTGCACTTCCACACGCGCTGCGAGAAGTCTGTTTTCAACCACTGTTAGTCAAGAGCTAACAAAGACGACGCGCCGTGGTGGGGGCAAGGTTCAGAGAAAGTCATAACTTGCTTAAATATTGAGTAATATAAACATTTTGTAGACATTTGGACATACGCAACGAGCGGTATATCAATAGATTACGTAAAATGTCTTCACTTTTTTTTTAAATCACCCCTTTGAAAAATTACACTATGAATTACGTGTTTGGTTGTTTCCTCAATATGTCCGTATTGCAAGTGTTTTATACTTATGTTTTGTTAAATTCGACTTTTACTTATATTCTATCAATAATAATATTCAATTTGTAATTAATATTAATAAACTACGGAGAAAATAGGTGTGTTGGTAATGCCTATTAAGAAAAAGTTCTCATGCGAAATATTAATAAAGTGAGTGCGTACAAGTGCGGTGCATTGCCACTTTGAAGTAATTTTCTATAATCGGTTAAGCTTTGTTTGCATGAGGCGGAGGAATATCATAGAAATAGAACCTTAGCAGTAAGGTCCGACCGAAAGTTCGGTCTCGGCCTCGATCTCGGGCAAAGAAAGACGGAAAGTCTCGGCGTAAGCAGAGACATCGCACGCAGCAACATTGGAACATCATTACGTATACGCGCGTGAATGTTGACTTTTGATTGACTGAAATGAATGTCAGAGCGGTAACTTAACACTCACTTGTTTTGTTTAAATTAAAACTTGATGGTGGGTAATGTGGGTATAATGTAAACAAATCTTTATCTTTGAAATCTTTCGACGAGTGCCATTTGTTTTGCCTCTTAACTCTTAACAGTTTTGTTCAGGACGGCAAGTGAATAAAATTGTTATACTATATTGAATAGTAATATTTTATTTCAAAGGGAAACTTTTCGTAGGTAAGTGTCTGTTTTCGTTATTTATCTGATTTTGATTTTTGTTGCTATGCTAGCTAAGATATATTTTTGTTACATCATACATATCAGTTGAGAGACACAGGCTGATAATGAAGATGATGTTACATACCTAATCNTTATCTGATTTTGATTTTTGTTGCTATGCTAGCTAAGATATATTTTTGTTACATCATACATATCAGTTGAGAGACACAGGCTGATGATGAAGATGATGATGCATACCTAATAATTATGTATGGCCCTAAGTGTCATAATGAGAATAATAGTACCTATATTATGTTGTCATGATTAAAAATGAATAATATCTAACTAACATTTTATTTTATATAGTTTCAGATTATTTTCAAGATGCCAAATGTAAACCATATTTGGGATTATTTTGTAAAAGCGGTCTCTGCTCCATCTAAAGCAAAATGTAAGCCGTGCAATAAAATATTGTCGCTCGGTAGCGACAAACCGAAATTTCAAACAATCAAAGGTTTGAAGGGTCATATGTTCAAGTACCATGTGTCTGAAAATGAAGAATATTTAAACAAGCTAGCCGTTTTAGAAAAACCATCGCCGAAAGTCCAAACATCTATAACTTTGAAGTCAGACAAGAAAATTCAGCCAACAATCAAACATATTTTGACCCAGCCATCATCATCATCACGGTGGCCAGATGACCATGATATTGCAAAACGCACTGAAGGCCGTTATGGACTATATTATTGTTGACATGCGGCCTTACACAACTGTAGGAGGAGAAGGCTTTAAGAGACTGAATTTCTCTGACCCAGCTGGACCAAAGAGATATAAATTAAAGTCTGAAAGTAATTAATTTACTGTTGTCTGCCCAATGGGTTAGCTTCACTACAGACGTATGGTCCAATCCAACGAAAACTTGCTCCTTGCTGAGCTTCACAACACATTTAATTCATGAAGCGCAACGTTTAGAAGTAGTCCTTGGCGCATGTGTCTTAGAAGAAGACCACACTGGAGCATACATTGCCCAGAAACTTATTAAAATAATATCAAACTTTGATATACAATCAAAAATACATTNGACATGCGGCCTTACACAACTGTAGGAGGAGAAGGCTTTAAGAGACTGAATTTCTCTGACCCAGCTGGACCAAAGATATATAAATTAAAGTCTGAAAGTAATTAATTTACTGTTGTCTGCCCAATGGGTTAGCTTCACTACAGACGTATGGTCCAATCCAACGAAAACTTGCTCCTTGCTGAGCTTCACAACACATTTCATTCATGAGGCGCAACGTTTAGAAGTAGTCCTTGGCGCATGTGTCTTAGAAGACCACCACACTGGAGCATACATTGCCCAGAAACTTATTAAAATAATATCAAACTTTGATATACAATCAAAAATACATTTGGCAGTTGGGGACAATGCTGCCAACACGACTTCTGCTACTCGAATCGCATCGCTGATTTCGAATCTTTGGGCTGTGTTGTAATTACGCTGCAACTAGTCATCCAAGACACTATCTTTTCCGTACCAGAAGTCGAGGAATCGATGAAAAAATGTCGCAAAGTGGTTGGACATTTTCACAGGAGTGAACAAGCGCGAAGGAATTTGACTTCGTGCCAAAGGACGTGTAATTTACCAGAAAACGCATTATTTCATGATGTTGAGAACAGTACGTATCAAATCATGGAACGCCGAATTGAGCAAAAAAAAAAATGCTATCAACCTTTACCGCGTAGAAAGATAAAATATTGCTGAAATAAACAACAAAGAATGGGATTTAATGAAAAATTTCGTTGCAGTATTAAAACATTTTTATCAGGCCACGATCGATATATTATCAGATTCCTCGTGTGTTTCTATGGTAATGCCAATGATAACCCTGTTAAATTGTAAATTACAACCGCAGCAAACCTGCAATGATGTTGATGTCCATAGTGAGGAAGATAACGAATTCGTTCAGAATAGAATTCGCCTGGNTTCGTGCCAAAGGACGTGTAATTTACCAGAAAACGCATTATTTCATGATGTTGAGAACAGTACGTATCAAATCATGAAACGCCGAATTGAGCAAAAAAAAAAAATTCTATCAACCTTTACCGCGTAGAAAGATAAAATATTGCTGAAATAAACAACAAAGAATGGGATTTAATGAAAAATTTCGTTGCAGTATTAAAACATTTTTATCAGGCCACGATCGATATATTATCAGATTCCTCGTGTGTTTCTATGGTAATGCCAATGATAACCATGTTAAATTGTAAATTACAATCGCAGCAAACCTGCAATGATGTTGATGTCCATAGTGAGGAAGATAACGAATTCGTTCAGAATAGAATTCGCCTGGANCGCAGCAAACCTGCAATGATGTTGATGTCCATAGTGAGGAAGATAACGAATTCGTTCAGAATAGAATTCGCCTGGAAGCGATGAAAAACAATTTGCTCAGCTCGTTGAACAGGCGATTTAGTTACCTCAAACACTGTCTCTCTATGATCACAGCGACGCTTATCGATCCCCGGTTTAAGACAAAGTATCTTTCCCAAAACGATTTTGATTTAGCAAAGAGAAACATCATACATCTTCTGACACAACAAGAATCTAACTCCAATCGTCTTTCTTCAACTGGCAATGATACTTCCATATCATCACGAAATACATTCCAAATAATTGATGATAACAATATGAATAATCTATGGGCAACGCATGAATCTATTGAGATCGAAGACCAAGAAATGCTGGATCAAGGGGAAGACTTCAATATCAATCATTTTTAAGAGAACCTCGTCTGCAAAGAACTGCCAATATTTATGAGTATTGGCATTCTTCTCCCTATAAAGCGCTTCGACCAGCTGCTTTTGAAGTTTTCGTCTGCTCCTCCAACGAGTGTTGCAAGTGAGCAACTATTGAGTGCAGCAGATCAGTTATATGATGAAAGGAGACACAATTTGAAGAGCCAAAACGCAGAAAAGTTGTTGTTTATGACTTATAATATTAAGTTGTTTGACTTTGATCATTAAAATATTGATTTTGTTTCAGTAAAACTATTATTTNGTTTATGACTTATAATATTAAGTTGTTTGACTTTGATCATTAAAATATTGATTTTGTTTCAGTAAAACTATTATTTGATTAATAAAAAAAATCACAAAACTACATAAAAATTGTGTTTTACTGATTTTCCCTCCATTTTTATAAATATGTTGAAAGTATCGGTCTCGGTCTCGCCCGAAACAGAAAACCGTGGTTCGGTCGGACCTTAGTTGGAAGTAACTGTGAACGGACTANATCGGTCTCGGTCTCGCCCGAAACAGAAAACCGTGGTTCGGTCGGACCTTAGTTGGAAGTAACTGTGAACGGACTACAAACGAAGTGAGCGATACTGGCGACGTTGCGACAATAGTTGACGATACTCATGAGACGTGCATCAGTTACGACGTCGTAAAGTGAGGCGTTTTGCCACGCATGTCGTAACATTCTAAAACGCAGTTAAAATTCGCACACTGGAGCAGGCGTGTTTCAAAACGCGAGCCCCACTGTGAGTGAGTGAAGAGACTTGGGCGGCTCTTAGCGAGGTCTTGAGGGCTGATGAGGTGAGTATGGAGCAGTGCCGGAACGGGAGATCCCCGAGAAAACCCGCCGACCAGCGGCATCGTCCGGCACGATTCCCACTTGCGAGAACCCGGGAGCGACCGGACCGGGGATTGAACTCGGTTCGCCTTGGGGGGAGGGGAGGGAGCAGGCTAACCGCTGAGCCACCGCGGCCCCTCCGACTGTGATAAACGGCAGGGAGCATCGCGCGGCTTGCAGTTCCCGCCTGAGGGGGAAATATTTCCCACGGAGCGTCATTATTGGCAACGTGACAAACCCAACTCCCACGTCCGCAGTTNCCGCCTGAGGGGGAAATATTTCCCACGGAGCGTCATTATTGGCAACGTGACAAACCCAACTCCCACGTCCGCAGTTTCATCACGCGTGCCGTGCCAGCCACGGCTGCAGCACGCCACATTTCACTCGTGACATTGCAACAGGTAAAACGACCCGCGCAAATAATTTTGTTACTGGATGCTATGTATCCGTTGACAGCTCTGTGCATCGGAGGGAAAGGGCACTATGTATATTTTGCAAAAACGAGGTTTTGACATTGTCTTATTGTATTGCTCGCTCTATTCCCGGGTTGCAAAANCCGCCTGAGGGGGAAATATTTCCCACGGAGCGTCATTATTGGCAACGTGACAAACCCAACTCCCACGTCCGCAGTTGCGCAGTTTCATCACGCGTGCCGTGCCAGCCATGGCTGCAGCACGCCACATTTCACTCGTGACATTGCAACAGGTAAAACGACCCGCGCAAATAATTTTGTTACTGGATGCTATGTATCCGTTGACAGCTCTGTGCATCGGAGGGAAAGGGTACTATGTATATTTTGCAAAAACGAGGTTTTGACATTGTCTTATTGTATTGCTCGCTCTATTCCCGGGTTGCAAAACGATTCAGCCAGTAGGAAAGGACCCTATGTGCCAGGATGGTATCGAGGCAAACTGCATTCCTGTAAATTTTCATATTTGTGATAGAGTTACCTATACTTCCGATGCACAGTTATGTAACGCCATTCTCTGTGCTTTTGCAATGCCGGATGAAATAATAAGTTATTTTCAAGTAGTGTTTCATTTTACTGCCCTTAATGTAATCTATTTGTGACGCTATTTGCCCTATATTTCGAGAATCGTAAAAGTAAACTAAAGTTTAATTCGTACATTATTTTCGTTCGTCTGCTACTGAAGTGCAAAGTAAACGGAACTAAGATTCTATACACAGATTAGGCCTGCATATTTCATAAATTCGGTACTAACACAGCCGGAAGATTACCAACAANCGCCAAACAATTTAGGCCTGCATATTTCATAAATTCGGTACTAACACAGCCGGAAGATTACCAACAAATTAAAAACAATGTTCATACACGATTTGATGGTGGTTAGCGTGAATTGTAGACATCTGAACAAAATATGCAATCGCGCTTGCAAAATATCATGTTGTCCTTTATGTTAGCCAACCGAAATAAACATTTCACAGTAAACGTTTTTTTTGCTCACCCAACCAAACGTGCCTGAAAAAAGAAAATATGAAATCAAACAATTGTACATATATTTTTTTGGCCAAACACAAACATTTATTCTGTTGAAAATGACTGCAAGTCTTCGCGTAATGGATATTTCAGCCCGGGCCCGTTCGGAGGACAGCAGTGTTCGTGCCACCTTTCTCCGGTGATAAAACAAATTTCCCTTGATGCTGCAACACAAATGCATAAGTCACTCTAATATTTTATCAAAGGTGCCTCGAGTATTCTATGGTGGACCAGCTCTAGTGGAGTGAGTGGGTGAGTGAATAGATTTGAGCGGTTCTCAAAATAGAGGTTTTGAGAACCGATGAGGATGAAGCGAGGTGAGTATAGAGCAGAGCCGGAATGAAAGGGCGTGAGAAACGGGAGACACCCGAGAAAACCCTCCGACCAGCGGCATCGTCCGGCAAGATTCCCACTTGCGAACATCCGGAGTGAACCGGCCGGGGACTGAACCCGGTTCTCCTTGGTGGGAGGCGAGCGGTCTAACCGCTCGACCACCGTGGCCTCACAGTTGTAGTGGCGGCGACTTGCAGCAAGCCTGAAGAGCGATCGTTGAGGTTGGAAGGACGTAGACGACGAGACCGGAAGTGGTTTGTAAACCCCGCGACCCGCCCGGCGGCTGCAGCGGGACCGAGGGCGCTGCTGACGTCGAGCCAGTGTTGCCACACACACGACCAGGGTCGCGCGACTATCTATAGGATAGCGCGTTGATGCGCGTGGCGGTGTCGCCCTTATCGCTCCCGCGATTCTCTGCTCTCAAACAAAGCTGCTAGTAGGCGGAGATCAGGACGGGACCCGGGGCCTCTCTCATGCAAGTTCAGGATGTTACCACTGCGTCACCTCACTCGCCGCTGCAGCCCTTCACTTCAGCGGCGCCTTTGCCAAGGCCTGTCACTCCACCTCGAGAAAAGTTCCTTTCCTGGACTAGTTTGAGTGTGATATCTAACTTGAATAAAGGGATTATATAACCCACCTCTAATTTATTGACAATATCCCTTGCGAATTAGTTCGTAATATGATGCAAGCAGACGAACACGGGCAAATACGGCACCGTGGCCTGACAGAAGATGGCCACTTCCAACGCGCCAACACGCATACGCAGAAACGTATGTAGTTTTGCAGTCGCGGCTTTTGCTGTTATCTAAGAGTATTTTGTGGCAGTCAAACAAGACCTAACAAGATTAATGCAGGAGACACGTGACAAGGTTCTACGAACCTCGGTACCAGCAGTCCCACTAAATAACTAGTGGGATGGTGAATAAGAACAACTTAGAAAGCAGATCAGGAAGATAAGAAATCTTAAAAGACAACGAAACGAAGACAGAACAAGAATAATATCAGAGGAATGCCGAATAAAAAGGGCGGAATTATAAGAATATAATGAAAGAACAGAAGTACTCCTGGAGAAAGTCGGCACCAGAGAAGGGGATTGAAGACCCACGGGGACTTGTATATGAGATACTAGCCTGCAAACTGAAAGTCAAACAAGTCATGAAGAGTCTAAAGGTTACTGGCAGAACTATTATTGATACGCAAGAAAATTCAGAAGAACTAGTACAAGTCATTTCGCCAGAGGACATCATCATAAATGAAAATGAAGTGGATCAAAAGAAAAAGGAATGCCATGAAAATGCTGGCAGAAACTGAAACGACATCTAAGTTTACAATGAAAGAACTCGACCAAGTAAACCAAGACATGAAACTAAGGAAAGTTCCAGGACATGACAATATAACAACAGAATTTACTAAAAGAGTTCACCCTCGAATAAGACAAGATCTGCTGAACATAATCAATAATGGATTGGTACGAGGATGTTTCCCAAGAATATGGGGGAAAAAAAAAAAAGGGCATTCTAAGAGTACTCTACAAAGGCCGATAAAAAGATCCCGCAAGTCCCAAATCGTATTGACCATTAACATTATTACCAGTGGTGGGCAAAATGATGGAGACAATGGTCAACGAACGACTGATAAACTTCATGGATGCTACAAATGGATTACAACAGCGACAGTATGGCATCAGGAAAGGCAGTGGTACAGAGCGAGCAGTCCTTGAAGTGATAAAGAAGGTAAAACTAACACAGCAGACGTATGTCCCAGGAATGTTCCTATACATAAGTGGAGCATTTGACCACGCATAGTGGCCAGAAATATTATGGCAACTACAAAACAAAGAATGTCCAAGAAACATCTATGAAGTAATACTGAGCTACTTTGAAGACAGAAAAAGTATAAATAAAAACAAATCGGTAGAAATTCGGCAAACTTGGAAGAGGGGATGCCCGCAAGGCTGTCTTAGGGCCTCTACGCTCTATATTAGAATCAGTGCAAAAACCACCGATTCACAGCGAAACTCTACTACTCGAATCAGTGAAAATGGCTCCATTTAGAATCAGTGGAAAACCACTGACGGTTTCAGTGAAAAAATTTCGCTGATTGAATTAGTGACGTGAAGCAATTTCACTGATTGAATAAGTGAAGCCAACTGCAGTAGCGAATTAAATATTGTTTTTATTGGATTTAGTAAAATAATTATCAGAAATAAACATATTTACGATAGTTTACTATTTATATTTCGCAATTTACCGTAATATAAATATGCAAAAAAGTTTTCGGAGGTAGCCGGGATTGAACTTGCACACCCATTCCACTTCGCTTTAAGTTTGTTACCTTACTATCTGCGTTACCAAGTCAGTTGACGCTTGGGAGGAAAATATGTATATTATAGCTCTTTATCGAAAGCGTGTAGTTTTAAATTGCGTGCCCTTACTTTTCGTTTTTTGGTTTGATTGGTACCGTAAGGATTGTTAAAACCAATAGTACATATGAGTGCACTCTCTTCACCACGTTGTATGCAGTTTAAACCTAAAAAAAGAGCGCTGTGATGATAACATGAAAACGAAATGAAAGATGTAAAACCGTAATGAAAGACTGAATAACGGTATTTTGAAAGACAAAACGCATTTTAAAACGTATTTTGTATTGGTTTTATTAGTTTATTCGTTGTTATTTCACTTGATATACGTTGTTTTACACGCGGTTGAACTGGTCCAACAGTCAAAAAACAAGCCACTAAAAAACAGTGGGAAAAATGACTGATGAAACAGCGGAAAATGTCACTGAATCAATAAGTGAAGGAAAACTGGCATTTTTTCACTGGTTCATCAATTAAATTCACTGAAGTGACTGTTGAATGAATCAGGTACTGTTAACTGATTGAAACAGTGAAATTCTCACTGATTCAGATTCAGAGTGTACTATGGAACGTCCTTATTTCGACAGTTTACTGCAGAAAACTATACCTGCTGAATGTGAGATTTTTGCCTATGCAGACGATGCCCTAGTAATCATACCAGCATGAAGCAGAAGAGAACTAGAAGCCAAAACTGAGGATGTACTAAATAAAGTAGAAGGGTGGGGGAATGCAGTGAAACTCAACTTTGGAGTGTCCAAGACAAATGCAACGCTTATGACGGGTAACCTCAAGAGAGCATCGATAATAAGATTACAAGGAAGGCCCATCAAGCTGAGAGACAAGGTCAAGTATCTTGGTAGGGTTGTGGATAGTAAATTACGATTCCACGACCACATCAGATACTCAATGGATAAAGCTGTATCAATCTACAGCAAGATGAAATCGGTGTCTATACAGTCTCCTGGGGGACTTGGCTTCAGACCTATGACGATACTATATAAAGATGTCTCTTCACAGCAATTTACATGTATGGAGCAGCAGTGTGGTACAGAACAGCATCACAGGCACAGATGAAAAAGCTAATTTGATTGACACAGAGAGCAGCTCTGTTGGCAGATACGAAGGCACATACATATAACAACATCCACGAAAGCTGTTCAAGTGGTAGCTGGGGCAATACCCCTGGATCTCTTGATTAAAGAAAGAGGTGAGATGATGGAAGTCACCGAAGGTAGAAAAACATCACCCCAGTTGAAGAAGGCGAAGAGAGAAGAAACAGTACTTCCGTGGCAGGAGAGACGGGAACATTCTGACAAAGGCAGAATCACATATAATGTATATCCTGCTGCTCGCCATAGCTTGAGCGTCGGTCATTGAAAACCCACTAGTGCCATGAAGAATAAGTGGGAGCACGGGCTGGTCGGTTCGGCCCCACCAGAGGTTCTCTCCGGTGTATCTCGATCACTAGAGGTTGTACTCGTGCTAGCAGTGGTTAACCCCGTATGCTGGAGGAGATCTGGAGAGATCCCCCCTCTTAAAGAAGAGGCGGTGAGCGGCAACCCGCTCCGGTTGTGTCCTGGAGAGACACCAGGGGTGTGGATGAGACATCTGCGATGTATCGAAGAACTTATTTTCAATTGTCCGAACTTTAATAAGATCAGGCACCGCCATATTTGATTTCGTTTTATTTTCGGCTAGTACCCGCAAACGTGAAATTTTTTTTCGGACGACATGACATAAGGTATAACTCAATGCGTTTTTCTGAAATTTGTTACGTTCGACTGCCGTAGTAGCTATTATGACCTCTGTGGTCGCTCCCACAAAATAATCAATCATTTTACCTCGGCTGTTAGAAGTTAGAAAATATCAAATGCAGAGAAGCTCTGACAATTCAAAAAACATTAGGGAAGGTATTATTAATGCTTTGTCGTGCTAAAAAATGGTAATGCGCCTCCTGAAATCGCATTTGTGGTGGATAATCCATAAAGATAATTCAACGGGGACTGACCCTCCGTAACTAAACGTCTATATTGTGTATTGGTGACTTAGAAAAAGGGAAGGGGAAAATAAAGTAGAATCTAAAGTTGTCAGTTGTGTACGACTTTAACACGATACTGACGAGTAGATTGCCAGCCACTGTATATGTGGTGACAGGACTGATTTTTTTTTTTTTATATTCTCAGTTTCTACTACGGGTAATAAATTCTAAATTGCTTGCCTATACCCGCCGTGTCTGAAGTAGGCTCACAAGAGTGAAATAAGTTGGGGGGGGGGGGGCACATGGTTTCTAATGATTTTAAAACTTCTTTCATCCGGGCTGTGCACTGCCCAATTATCACATTTATATGTTAGCATAGGCACCACATACTTCTGTAGCTAACATCGCTACGGCATTTCCGGAGGCGAGATCTCAAGGATGAAACAGGAGGCAGTGCCCCTCTGATGATATTTTGGGGCTTTAATGAAATCCGCCAAAAGCTCCAAACTGGTTCCCAGAATATTTTTATATTAATATCACGTTACAGGGCTTGTATTCGTTTTTAATAAGCGCCTCAAACTACCTACAAGTCAATGATTAACCTTACACACGTCACTCTCACATTATCTTCACCATTTCGGTGGAAGAAATTATTTTTTTTTCTCTCTTCTCTCCGCACGTAATGGATAGATACATTATGATGACATACTCTTGTTTATAATTACCCACCTAGAGCTATGAGTACATAAGACATTTTCAAATGCTCCAGATAATATAACATGTTACACTAATTTGTACTCTAGAAAACGTCATCGCTATACTTAATCATCGGCCCCTCGCGTGGGGGGGCCGCGGTGGCTGAGCGGTTAGAGTGCTCGCCTACCACCAGGGCGAACCGGGTTTAACCGGTCGGGTCACTCCCGGATTTTCACACGTGGGAATCGTACCGGACGATGCCGCTGGTCGGCGGGATTTTCTCGGGGATCTCCCGTTTTACCCCGCCCCCTCACTCCGGCGCTGCTCCATAATCACTTCAATCTGAAGACCTCGATGTCAAGAGCCGCCCAAATCTCCTCGCTTCACTCACTCGGGCCCTCGCCGCTTTACACAACCGACTGGCAAACGTCGCTGCGGATACGTCCTGGGTTAACAACCTCGCCACGACAGGCGATATGCGGCGTTATCAAACACAAAACAACGACAAAAATGTTGAGTGATTGCTTACTTAAGGGGTCTCCCTAGGGAACAATTTTAAACGCCTCAAGGTCACGCCTGCGTGTTTTGTTTCCTCAGAATTTTAAGCGCTGTCCACAGGGTTATAATACAGCAATCTGTTCAGAAAACATATAGCATTGTCGCTACAGTTTATAACACTGTTTTACAGAATAATAAATACCGTAAACAGAGGGTTACTTACAGCGGTTTTTGCTGACTTTGACATTTTTCTACGGCGACATTTACGTTCCAAGAACTAAATTTGCGAGTGGACAGCAAAGTATCGTCTTTAATTTCTGCCATGAAAAAAAATTTTCGTTGACATATTCAGTAGCTTTTTAAAAATTTAAATAGACACGACTACTTACAATGAAACCCATATGGCAACTGGGCACGGCTGTCAGTAGCTCTATGGTTTCACATGTTGAATAATTTTACGCGTTTATCAGACACATTACACGATATCGTTTTCACAAAATAAACGTTGTACGTCTTTACCCAAGCCAAATTTCTACAAAAAGATTTTTTTTAATTTTTAACACTTTTAAAATTGGGGGTTGATTAAGATTTATAGACTAAAAAAAAAAAAACTCTCATTAATGTACTCCTACTTGCTCTATTGTATGTAGCTGGTTCTCCTCGTCAAAGGGTACGAGGCGTTTATGTTTGAAAGCGATATCGCGAAAGGTATAGCTGAGCCACGCCTAAAATCATTTTTACGCTGTTCACGGTAAACTGAGTACTTCTGAAAGCTCTGCTTTCCAATTGTGTATTCTTCCGCTGCATGTAAAGCTAACATTGCAATGGGCCTGATCACTGTATTCATGCGTCGGTCAAGTGAAACTGTGAAGTTATCAAAAAATAAAAATATTTAACATATTTGTTATTTCATACATTCATAAGTACTAAAAAATCAGAAATCAAAAGAAGTAATTTCAGTATTCACAAATGTTTACCTCGCGCTTTTAATTCAACGTTTAGACATGGAACTACTTCCTCTCCGTCGGTACCAACTTTACTGGGCGCAGGTCAGTCAGTGTGCCCGTTAAAACACATGCAGTTAGGGGCAGTGACATTTAACAAAGGCTGATTTCAAAAGTGTTCACTTTACCGTAAATAGCCTTTAACGGCCTGTCCCGTACTAAGCAGCTCCCCATAACTATAGGCGATTCGCGGTAAAGAGGGCACTTTTTAAGGCCTTTCTAAATTTTCCCTTTTGGCCAATTTCTATGTTTCTGTCACTTCTTAATATAAACATTGATATGTGACTAACAAACACAGTGTATACTTTTCACCATTCCCAAACGTTAACGTCTGAAGTTGCAATAAATTATATTTATTAGTGGTCGATGCCTGTTGGAAGAGCCTTAAAAAGAGCTCGCTCTACTGTGTATAGCATATAACAAGGCTACTTTTCGCACATGCATTCCGCTGCACATAAATAGGTTATAATTTATGGCGTCGAAAACAGCGAGTCGGAAATGCCCCATATTGAACAAATGTTTACATGGATAAGCTGTTTTTTTGTTTCAACATTTAGACGATATCTCTCAGTTACCTCCATAGGTCAAAGAAGGAAGAACTGTTAGCGCTAAAACTTCTGGGGTGTGTATTTACGTTGATGAGGGGGGGNGCCTGCCACAGCCTGCTGCCGTGCTGAAAACATCAGCCTCCGTATTATCAGTTGCGCGTTTGCCGATGCGCGCCGGATATTTTTGTAACAGTGTGCACGCAGCCGGGCCGTCACTAATATCAGCTGCCGCCATCTGGGCCGTGCCGACGGCTGAAACGCAGGCATCTAGTAAGGCGAGCCCCCCGCAATTGTGGCGCCTACAGTATTAAAAACAAACTCTTGTACATTCTACAAGCGTTTAAAACTGCTCACGAGCAATTTTTATTTAATTTAAAAAAAATATATTTTATGGTTTTGTGACACGATATTGATTATAACTTGGTTAAAAGACCAAACCACTTAAAAAATAGGATACTTTTTTTTTGTGGCATAAATATCAGAATTTCAACTCCAAATCTTGATTCTTATTAATTTTCAATAAGCTATTCCAACAAAAAGTTTGTTTACAGCTAACGGTTTTTCGATGTCACAGGAACTGCATGTTGCAGCAGGTTATCTTTGAAACCTGACACTTGGTTCACCAGCGGAAATCGTTTTTTTAATATCTGCCTATCCTGACTTACAATTTCATCTCAGGGGTTAACATTGAAATACAGACGAACAGCATAGCAAGTTTCCAAGAAATAATGCCTTAACATGTGTCATGAAATAACGTGCCATTTCTTGAGTCGCGTAATTGAAGTTTATAGTGCCGTTGACGAAAATATTCTTAAGGCTTGTGTCCGAACAAACAATCATTCCAACGAAAATGTACACGCCTCAAGAAAATAGTTGCATCCCCTGCACCTTGGCTGCACAATGAGGGTGTTCCCTGGGACAGTGGGGGCAGTACAAAAATACATTCGTCAAGTCTAGCGCGGTATTCAGTACAGAGAGAGTGTATTTTCATCTCCTACTTTCTCTTGGGCCATGAGCTGCATAGCAACTATGAAATTCCGGCGGTGCAAAACTTTTTTTTGAGTTATGTATGTTATAATCCTTGTAGGTAATTTGGATTGTTCAGTTCATTGCAGAAGACAACAACGTACTCGAACAAGAAAACATGTCCCGTGACAAGGATGTATTACAAGGAGAGGTTAGATGGGGTTTAAATCCCTCCCTTACAACGTCAAGCTCGTTTGTGATTTACAAAATTTCCTCAAAAGACCACTCGTGAACCTAACTTATCCTCTATGTACTTTAAATTAGCATACTTACTGTATTTGCTTACTTTTGGTTTCAGTGGCGTATATGCCAGTCACACATTCATTAATCATTCCATAATAGGTCGTTCAGCCTTTCATTATTTTCTGATTTTTAAGTGTGATACAGTAACATTAAAATTATCGTATTTTTCTACGTTTCTTCAGGATTGTGTCAGCAGTATAATTTTTCTGAGTGTTCTAACTTACTTTGTGTTTACACTTACTGTCACTAGGTACATGAAAATGCATTATGTCAAAATTCGCAGTAAATAGACGTTAAAAAAATTGTCTGGATACTTGTATTAAAGCTCGTTAAAACAAAACCACTTTAATTTCATTTAAAAAAGAAGTAAATTTATAAGCTTTTTTAACACGCGTTAGTTTACGACATGAAACTTAAATGTTTACAAAGTTACAAATTTTATCAAACCCCGTCCCGTTATGTACATATTCGTTTCTACGCGCTTTCCCCCGATCTCTTCCCACGTGACGGCTGCGTTCCGAAACGCCAGCTCGGCTAACGGAAATGCTAGGAGGCAGCCAGGAGAACAAAAAAAAAAAAAANAGAGTGCTCGATCTTCTCCCCCGAGAATCCAAACTTTTGGGTACTTATCGCAGTATGACATTGTCAGGTTGTAAAGTAAATCCTTGCCCCACTTGCCTTGCATGAGGGAAACTTGCGAATACGTTATTTTGAAGTTGATAATTAAAATATTAAGCCAGCTAAACAAAATGTTGAAGATATCTCGAAAATAGATAGTGTCAGAGGAACACATATTTTGTTAGGAAATACGAGTAATTAATACTAAATTTTCACCTTTGCGAGTCAAAAATTTCTGAGGTGAAATACCCCCCCCCCCCCCNCCCCCCCTCCACCCATCAAGGATTTTATACAGAGGAGGAAACTCGAATGTGCGGGGTGATTCCTTTGTGATCTCAAGAGTTGCGTCCACGGAAGATAGATGGCTCTAGTAGCGACTGTCACGTGTCTTTCTCCAGCCATTCAGAGTCAGAGCAGAACAGTAATGCTCGTGGTGTTAATAACGCCTACTGATTATTATTTTTAATGTACTTTAAAGTGATACAATTATTTTTATTTTTAACATAACAGAAAGCGAGGAAGAAACTTTGTTCTGTTCGCGACTGTCTTGGAACGGATGAAATTTCACGTCTTATACATTACTGGAGACGTGTAATATTTGCGTTATTATTTAGCGGCAGACTGAACTGCAAGTTACCGTGTATTTGAACGACTTGTGCCATAGGCCGGCCGGCAGTATGTCTGGCACGCCTCGCGGGATTCTCGAGCCAATAACTTAACTACAGCGGCGGAGTGGCCAATCTTCTTTAACGAAGTCAAACACGAAGGCGACTCCACTCGAGGTTTAGCGGCCAATAACACCACTGACTGTGCTCACGGAGTTCATCCCGTCACCGAAATATAACGCGAATATCGCAGGTCTCGACACATCACATGACGGAAAAGTGTTCAATGTATTACTCACTTTCCAGGAAACAAGATATTTATTCTAATTATAAAATATGTACTGAAATACGATATCCTGTATGATTATTAAAATACTAACGGCCAGTAGTTCAATATTCTACTATATATATATATCGATTATGTACGTTGCCAAGCATAGCAACAACCGCATACGATAGATCGAAAAGTCTCGTTTGTAGTAACATAAGTCGATACCTCTTTCAGCTCGAGTTCCGTTCCCATAAGACAGCTAGTGAAATTGTTGAATTTGAATACATACATGGTCCTTTCCGCTCTATAAACTTCCCCACTCCGTCCTTTTATACGTTGCCATGAGCAAATCCGTAATTTTTATAGCAATAAGTAATCTCTTCCCCCCTAACCAAAAGAATATTGCCGCCTGGGAGAAATGCACCTGGCGTGCGCACGCCAGTGGTAGGCAGAGGTTGGTAGCGGCGGTGAATCTCGCGAGAGCGTCGGCTGCAGCTGGCCGGGAGAGAGGCCAGGTCGCCTGCTCCGCGCGAGGTATTCAGGTGTAAAATGTCCGCGGCCTTGGTCAGCCCGGCCACAATGAGCGGGCCCGGCCCGCTGCCTGGCGAGGCGCGGCACAGCATCCTCGCGACCTCACAAAAGACGCGTTTCTTGCTGGAGAGCAGCTCCGCGCAGGGGTGCCCACCCCCAGCTCGTCCTCCGTCTCGACACCGTGGGTGCTGCCCAAGTGATATCACGTCTGCTCAGATTACGAGCGAAACGAGTTTTCTTATTAGAGACTTTGGCTTAGGAGAAATTTCCGCCGCTAGGCGCGCTGTCTTCCAAAGAGGTCACTTATAATTAAAACTTTAAGCTAAGTAAATAACAAGTGTGTGAAAGATTTTACATAGTTACGTAATTATTTTAGATTTGATTTACGATTATTGCAATTATTTTGCTTTTAAAACATAAAAAATAGAGAAAATTCGGTACACGTGCGACACTAGCGCTTACCTAGTGGCGAAAAATTTTAGTTGCCAAACTAAAAGCATTGATATTTCCAGCGATGAAATATTACTTCGTCTGCAGTGTTCATAAGGTTATCTGCAACATAATGTTAAGTCATCAAGACTGCACGTTACTTAAATAAACAGGATGGATTGTACGTTACTACACGTAGAAAATAACATTTGATTGGGACACTTTCAACTCGGCATGACACTGGTCGAGATCCGGCCAGCAATGAGCGACGTACGGAATAGCAAGCGTGTTTGTCGGAACCAATTGGAGAGGTGTAAATGGGAATCGAGACGCCAACAGAACTGATGGTCGTGAAGTCGTGCACATGGGTGACTTACTTCTAGCGTGTCTTATGTGTCCTTAAATTTTTACCGCACCAAAAGTGTTTAAGGCCTTTTTACAATCGTGCGACGTTTGTCGTTATGCGTTTATATGCGTTCACTGCCCTATATCGTCGTGAGTGCCAACTAAAATGAACGAAACCCTGCACTCTAAATCTGAAGCAGTGAGAATTGAGCCAAATCAGTGGGAACCAGTGAAAACTGCGCGACTGATAAAGCGCCAGATAACTAATTAACATGATGGCTGAATTTCACTGTTTTTTTTTTGTTGTTGTGATTTTCACTGAATGTAGAGAATTCCGCTGCCATGAGTCACTTGTCCCCAGTTCATTTGCTTCGTGCGTCAATCGATTGTTCCTGAACCGCAGCCGCAGAAGTAGAATCATAGAAAATGCAATCGCCTTTACTTGCGAGACAAGTATCGTTGGACAGGTTGTTCCAGAGAAAGGAACCCTCCGTAACTGCTGGCATGCAGGCTCGGGTAGCAGGTGTCCCGCCCGAGGTTGTACGGATAAGTTCATCGCTGCGGGTACAGGAGAGGTCTAGAAGTGTTGGTTCTATCTAAATACATCCGGTAGCTATGCTTAGAACACGTCTGCGAACGGAACTAGTTGCAGTGGCCACACCTCTATAACTGAATGCAAGCAAAATGAAAACCTACACTGTAAAAAAAAAAAATTCTGGTAANTTGCAGTGGCCACACCTCTATAACTGAATGCAAGCAAAATGAAAACCTACACTGTAAAAAAAAAAAATTCTGGTAAACTTCCAAAATTGTAATGGAAGTTTTTAACCTATATGCTGTATGGAAATATTGCCACACATCAAGCTGCAGACATAGGAATGTTTAGCGTCGCCACTATACAAAGTTGGAAACTTCCCTACGCATTTCACTGTTTCCTGAGCAAATGTAGGAACGCTACAATGAATGCATGGGTGGAAAAATTACCATTCCCGCTTTCTCACTAAGCGTATACACTGGTATGGATAAATTTCAGAATAATTTATTAGAGTGTAACCTAGAAAACACGCCCCCGTGATTACTTATAATCGTTTCCACCGCTCATTAAAAAGTTGAGTATTTTATTAATTTTAACAAAACGTACCTTATTTTTATTGTAACAGTATAGCAAATACCGTTTTTTTTTTTTTAAATTCCCGTCAAATTCAGCCATTTCAATCATACCTTCTATTTATCCATAGCAGCCAATGGGAGCGCAACACAGAAGTAATAAAGTCGAATTCGAATTTCAATTGGATCTCCCATTGCCTACGATGACTACGGAAAAAAATATAACCAAAAAACGAAGAATAGGATACATGGATGAGAAACACAAATGCAATAAAAATGTGATAATGTAAGCACGTGTGCGGAACAAAAGATAACGATCCAGTTATATAACGAGTGACGCGGAAACGAGAACAGCACAGCTATGGCAAAACCACAAGCGAAACACACACTGCAGTAAGTCAAAATAAATAGACGTATAAAAGTATCCAAAAATTATAATGATACAGTTTGACAATGAACGAAACAAAAAACGACAGCACAAAAGTGGCGAGACAACATCACAGAAATTATACATACAAAACCCAAAAAAAATAAAAATATAAAAAAAATCACCAATTTAGAAATGGATCAAAAATAGAATGATCCGGTCAGACAAGCACCAACACAAGACACCAAGGACAGCACAAGCAAAGTGGTTCCTATGTACGTACGTACACAACCTGTTTACTTTGAACAAGAAGTGACTGCGATCGGAACGAGTTCGGAGCCGGTGTCACCACGTGCGATGCTGGTCATGTGTGAAGGCTCAGAGCACACAACTTAACAGAACAACACACGTACGACCAGAATGTTTGTGCGGAATTGGTTCATGATAGAATAATTATGCATTCTCTCAATACCTCGCTGTTGCATTATTTATAATAGCCGACGAAAGTTTGAGACGAATCTGACGTCAGTTGGAAGGTTCGATACATAACGAATTTCCGTAACAGATTACGATATTTTGCTGGANTTGAGACGAATCTGACGTCAGTTGGAAGGTTCGATACATAACGAATTTCCGTAACAGATTACGATATTTTGCTGGAAATGGACAGCGATTTAAAGCACTTGACATTTTTTGCTTTAATTTGAAATATTTTTTGCTTTGGCGATTTTTTAAGACGTGGATGATATTTGAAAATTTCTGCTAGTAAGCTGTCACCTTTTCTAGCCCCTAAATTTATTCTTGCAACATTTTTTCGATTCTGCAGAATAACTGTTCCTCCATTTTAAATGAACAGCTTCGTTGGAAACGTTATATTCTTATGTGATTGGCTGTTTTACCGTGCGCGTAAATAACAAATGAACTACGACAATGTCCTTCGTGCACTATGCCAGCACCTCTCGTGCACCCGACCTGTTGAGTGCAGTTGTGAATCAATGAGTTCGAAAACTTGGCGGTCACCTCTTGTGCACACGACCTACGTTCTACGGTTACCGTTATGCTTTCCATTGTGATTCCAGCTTAAGGAAAATTCCGTGTACGTAACATACGCTTGCATAGAACGTGTACATATAAACGTCTGATTCACGGAGAATGTACTTATCTCATGTTCAATCCAATTACACATGACTTTAAAATGTTTACGGTTAGTTGAGCATTATCGAAATAAACCTTTGAAAAATGTCACTGCCCTACCTGCATATTGTATTTTAATGGGCACAATGTCTGGTGCGCCCAGTAAAGTTGGTAACGACACAGGAAAAGTAGTTCCATGTCTTAACATTGAATTAAAAGTGTTTGGTAAAATTAACGAATTCTGGAATTATTTATTTTGCTTTATATGTAATTTTTTTATGAATATGCATTTAAGAATCAGCAATTTTGTAAGATATTTATATTTCTAATAATTTTACAGTTTCACTTGACCGACGCACGAATAAAGTGATGAGGCTCATGGCAATGTTAATTTTACATAAGGCGGAAGAATACACAATGTGCATACAAGTAGATCTTAAGCACGGGGTTTTCAAAAACGATCAGTTTATAGTCAACAGCCTACAGAAATCAACTTTATTTTGGTGAAATAGTGATTTATTACGCATAAAACATGGTTTAGACGTATATTTTTAATGTGCAAAGGAAAATAAATTACGTTTTATTTACAAATAAAATATTTACACAAATACAGTAAATTATTAATAATTTTTATTTTCTACATGACTACAATTCGAGGACACTTCCTACACAACACGTAAACGATGATCACGAACCATGCCGTAAAATAATACCTACTTTTATTTTGAAACGTACTGTACACGTTTTTCATTAGGAATTGAGCCTAACGCTTCCACATTTGTTTCATTCTCTTTGGTGTCGAAGTAGCAGCATCGTCGCTTGTTCTGTCCGTTTTCACAACCGAAAACCTTTAGGTGTTTGAAATGTTAGAAATCTGGAAACGAGAACTCTGCAGTCTTTAAAATACAAGATTTTCACGTTACGTTCTGCATAAGAAGTATTCATTACTAGGCATTACCAACACACCTATTTTATTCTGACTGTTGTTATTCGTGTTAATTATAAATGAAATATTATAATTTACAGATAAAATATATACAAAAGTTCAATCTAACCAAAAGTAAGATACTTTAGATGTTAGCAGAGGCATAAACCGTTAGTGATGCGTGGTATATTTAAGAAACAAACACGTCATACGTGGGGTGATTTTTTCAAAGGTTTGATCAAAAAAAAGCGTGAAGAAACCCGAATATACTATATGCATGGATTACGTATATTAATTTTTAAGATGCGCCACTTGAGAACAGCTGTCGACTGTGTAAAAGGCGTAAAACCCAAAGTTAGAGGTTCTTTGTGCATGAAGCGAAGTCTTGGAGAGCGCAGTTATTTTGTTGGGTTGGGTTGTTCAGGAGGGGGGAGGGGGAGGCAGTTGGATTGGGGCGGACGGGCGACTGACCAGCCTTGAACCTGAGTCCCCTCCTGCTGCGATAGCACACGTCCCGGGACACACACTAAGCCCGGCACAGCCGAGCCCAGCCGAGCCGACAGAGTTGCGCAAACAACGGCTGCACGACCCCGCTTCCTCATCACCACGCCACAGAGTTGCCAACGTTATAGAGAAAAAAATCTCTACGTCGATATACAAAATTCTCCAGAAAATCGCCAGATTATAATCTTTGTCTAGTTCAAATTAAATTCAGGTAAAGTATGGGCATATGTAATATATTTTTTTAAAGCAGTTTGAAATGTTATTATTTATTATTGTTCGTTACAGTTGCTTACTGCAACATAGGCTATACAAATACCATCGCAAGAAAAGTAAACAACATTTCGAATAAAAAAATTCATATTCGAAAATAATTAAAAACGTATTATCTATACATACGTACAAACGCAATATATTAAGAACTTTTTTACAGTAGAGTTTACCGAAACTTCGCTTACGACGTAGTTAAACTGTGTCGTTATCCCCGCAAGAGACAGCCCCCGCCCGCTACTGCCTATAACGAAGTAATCACATGAAATAAAGAAATGTAATAAGCATCTCAAGATATTCCCATGCCCTCACCGGGTGTACTTCTTGTNAAGTAATCACATGAAATAAAGAAATGTAATAAGCATCTCAAGATATTCCCATGCCCTCACCGGGTGTACTTCTTGTGTTCTGGGGAAATGAGGAATCCCGAAGAGACAAAGGTGTGATATTCTGACACTGAAAAAAAAAAAAAAATGTTTAGTATTACTTCAAATCACCAGATATGCCACCATATTATTACAGAAGTCACAAACTTTTCTACTTATCGCAAATACAGAGATCATCTTCTGAAATCACTAGATATGGCGAGAAAATTATCAAGTTGGCAACTCTTCTCGTAGTACCCTACCTTTCCTACCTTCCCCCGCCATATTGGATTCTTGTTTCTATTTCTAAAAAGAAAATTTTGAAGGTTCCCGTATAACCAATAAACTATTGTCCTTACACAGAAGCACAGACAAGACCAGCGAACTACGAATTCATAATTACGTCACAATTTTAATTCTACAAAAATTGGGAAAAATTAATATTTTGACGTAAATACGAGTTCGTAGTTCATTCTTAATGTATGTACAGTACTACAAGTTAACAAAACAAGAATATAATATGGCAGGGGAAGGTTGGCCTTAGGAAGAGTGGCTAGTAAAGAATATTCAACACCTCAAGGTCAGGTCTGGCCTTAAGGAAGCATTGCGGCAGCGATGGAAAACCGCATAAACAAACTTCGCGTGTGTTCTGCTTCTCCAGAATTTGAAGCGGTCACTTTAGGGTTTTAATACAGCAAACTATTTAGAAACATACAGCATTATTGCTATAGACACTCGAACAAAGTTGAATCGTTTCACATCAAAGAGAACCTACTCAGTGTACGATCTATGGAACATACAGTTAAAGAAAATACTGACGTTAACGTTCAAGCTCGTTAAATTTCAGGCATCATCATAGAGTTCTAGGTAAGGTTCCTCTAAAACAGACAAGTGATTCATTCCACATCCCGAGAAACATTTGTGAGCTACGGCTAGACAACAGATATGATCTGTTCCAAATGCCAACAGGCGTTTTATCACTGCACAGGTCCTGTTATTGCATTCATTAGCTAGCGCTGCCACAGTGCGACGACATAAATCTGAAAGTGACTCTAATCGAGTACAAATGTAAATGTTTATTATAAATTTAAAAATCTGGCTTACGGCATTACTAAAAATTAATTTAGCAATTGACTTACAAACAAATTGTGGAAGGAACAAAAAACTACAGCGAATCTGCCTGGCGTGCAGCCAGCCTTTAATTACTACTGTTAATTCCACTGTCGCAGCTGCTACATAACACGCCGGCACAAAGGCTGCATTAAAGTAAAACATACGTGCTACAAGCAGCCCGCATCGCGTGTCAGCACTCTACAAATTTAATCTGCATGTGTGCTGATTAAACAATTTTCGTTTGCGAAAGCGCTGGCTAACACGACACCCTGCTACCTTTGTTTCAAGATAATTACTTCGAAATACAACATTTTATAAATAAAGATAAACTTTATAGTAAACAAATAACATGGCATTAAATATCTGCGTGGTTCGAGCTTCTGTGGGTATAATAAAATCCTGAGTTGATGACATCATTGCATTTTCGTTTATCGAACGCCGCTAGCCAGCCACGCAAACTGCGCTTTAAAAAACAAACATGAATGTGTTATGTGTGCAACATATTTTTAACGGATAAAAACACTACAGATTATTCACCAGCATATTCAAGATAGCTAATACATTCCATAGGCTACATTAAGTCGAAACAATTCAACACAATTAAAAAAAACTGCATTTCCAGTCTACTGTATCTTGAGACATATTACGTCGATATCTGGTTAACTTACATAGAGAACTGCTTTAAGTTTTGCTACAAAATTTACACCGATGCGATATGACCACCGATTATGTCGCACAGTGAACCCCTTTGAAAGCAGCCGACCACGTCAACAAGCGTTGGTCCTTTGCGGGGATTGGTACTGCGAAACCATGACGGCAAAGTATAGAGACTCAACACATCGGGCAACACGGCACGGCACCCGTATTGCAGTTTAAATCACACAACCCTTGTAAATACAATTCCTTGCTCGTTACATACAACAACTAGCTGATAAGCATCACCTCGTATAGAGAAATTGTTCGTTCTAGTGTCTTAACGGAAAACGTTTCGTTATAGAAGCATTACATTTCATTGTTCTGTGCAAATCATTGTGCCTGAGTGTTAATAGGTGAGAAAGAATTAGTAAACAAAACTATGTATTAATTTAATCGTTGGATAAATATGCATTAATACTTCATATATTAAGCCTGTAATTATAGGTTAGGTAATTAGCTAAGCTTCCATTGTTGCATTTTTCAATAAAATCCTCCTTCATTTCAATTAGAAATAAATAAATAAAAAATTTAATATGACGTGTGATGCTGGCTCTTAAAAGACTAAAAAGTGTGTTTATTAAGTGACGTCATCTCATTTTAAGTGCTACCTCAAGGCGCCTCAACTGCGCTTGATATACCACGAGTGCGGCCTACAGACAACACATGGGAAGTAAAGAAAAACCTTAAGGTTCCGTCTTATCAGCTATGTTGAATTTTGTTTTCATTTTACAAATGTATTCAAATGTAGACACCAAATTTTATCAAATTGTTACCTGGTAATTGTAAAACGGCGAGGTTCTATTCATTATTTAAAAATCATGCTGCAATAATGTCATAATTACTTGACAAAATAGTTCAGAATTTGTTTTTTTTTTTACAGCGTCATATTTGTTGCCAGAGAGGTATAGTTGTAGTTTCAAAATAAGTGTCTCTAAACAAACGAAATAAGCTAGAAACCATTCATACTAGATGGCGTGAGAAGCCAATAATTAAGGTGGCCGCCTAGTTGAAGGAATTTTGCACGTCTGATAACTAAAAGCGTGGGGCCCTAGGGGCGACTGAGACATGCGCATCAACTCTCTCATCGCCTCTACGCGCAAAGCACTGAACTGGCGTGCAGTCTTGCCGTCGATAACGCGCCTCTGTGAGACTTTCAGCGGAGACATTTTATTACGTGATAATACAAATAAAGGTTTGATGCACGTCCCTATTCCTTTTTTAATGTTTTGTACCGGAATGTTTATACCTAAAAATTACCGTGAAAACACCCGTTTGAGCCATTTTCGCTATCACAAAAACATGCTTTAGAGAGAAATGGGGGAACAGAAAAACGTATACAGACGCGTAACGTTTCTTAAATGCTATTCGTAAGCAGACCTCACTCAGACACGTTGGACGGTTTTTTAATAAAACATTTTCTGCTGGAGCTCTGCACGCCGTGCGGCGGCCTACCCACGTGCGACCTGCCACCTTAAGGAGCACCATCTTGCAGTGAAGTCGGCTGGAAACGAACCCACGACACAAGGAATCGGAATACAGTTGCCTACCACACGACAAAGGGCGTTCGGTGATATATACTCCACAATCGGCAGGTAGAAATTACAGCAATCGAAAAATAATATATCGCGTACGGCTTTGACGATTTCTGAGCATAAACTTAGAAACTGCGAAAGCTGTTCCGAATCGGCGAAATCTAACCGAGAACTGCTTAAATCGGGAGGCCAGGTGGTGTGCAGCTTGCAAACGAACCTACAGCTAATATTACATCTGCAAACATAAGGCACTACTACGCCTTATCCGGGATTCGAACCCAGAGTTCCTCGCACCGTAGACTGGCGTTACAGCCCACTACTCCGCTGTGGTCATCTGAGTGACGTATAATACAGCTCTGGGGCACTTGTTCCTCGTGAATTCCGCTAATCCGTCAGTCCGCAGATATTTATTAACTCAATTTCCAGAAAGCAACATTTTTCTAACTGAAAAAAAAAAAAAAGAAAAAAACTTATTCATCCTTCAAAAGCACAATATTCCTCTATGACTCCACGATACTAGTCAAACACTGCTGCGTATCTCTACATGCATTTCCAAGGAATTCAATGAATACAAATATCTGAACTGCCAGAATAATGCTACCAGAAACTCTCACTCCGCTAACGATTGCTGGAAAAAGGCCACGTCTATTTTTGAAACAACAGTAAGAAGTGTCGGAACACTAGGTGTCGGATTAACGGCAACTTTCCGTCGGCATGTGACGAGCCGATTTCTGGCCGATTGGAACTTGAGACAGACACCTGAGGCCGTGCTTTAGTTAGTTTGGTTTTCTTTATATATATATATATATATATATTTTTTTTTGTAATTTGCGTTCTAAATTTTGTAAAGTTTTAAGTGGAACACCTCGACAGTCAACTGTTTAGAATACATTGCTGCTGTACCTTGTAAACCACCACGATTTGGCTAATACCAGACAAATGTGAAATAGTTATTTGATAACCAAGAATTCGGAAGTTCTTAAAAACTGCACGTCCATATAGAACCATGTTTAAAGCACTTTTTAACATTCAACATGGTCAGAATAAAATAACAAATACGTTTAACTGTTGCTAAACAATAACAGGCTAAATGAAAATAATACATATTTCGTGAATATTCCAACATCTTACTTTGCTAAATAGTTATTTCGAGTGTGAAACGTATATTTTTATTACAATAACTTATGTTGTACGTGTATTTCACATACAAATTAGGCAAAACTACCATAGCGGCGATTTGTATTTGTTAAACCGTAAACTTAAGTTGACAAAACGCAAAACGCAAATTACAAAAATAATACGTCATCTAATAAGCAGAAAAAAATTAGTCACGTGATCTATTTTGTTAACAAACAACGCCAATCGGAACACCGTCTGAGTGTGACTAGTGCAGTTCGATCGTCGTGCTATGTATGGGTATGATGTTTGTTAATGTTATAGACACGGGAGTCTGATGGCTTAGCGTCGGAAATGAGTAAGTGAAGAGATTTGGGCGGCTCTTAACATCGAGGTCTTCAGAGCGAATGAGGATGAAGGGAGGTGAGTATGGAGCAGCGCCGGAATAAAAGGGGCGGGGGAAACGAGAGATCCCCGAGAAAACCCGTCGACCAGCGGCATCGTCCGGCACGATTCCCACTTGCGAACATCCGGAGTGAACCGGCCAGGGATTGAAACCAGTTCGCCTTGGTGGGAGGCGAGCAGTCTAACCGCTCAGACACCGCGACCCCCAAATTTAAGACGGGATGGAATATGTTATTATACAGAGTGTATCCGGGGTGATGTTACAAACTTTCAGGGATGATGAAGAACGGCACCAACATACGTTTGAGATAGGGAACCCCGGTCTGGAAACGACTGTCGAACGTTACAACCAAAACAGTGTTGGGATGCCTATTGCAATGTAATACGACTTACAGGACATTGTGAAATATAGGCGGTTCACGGTAAACTGAGCACTCCTGCTTAAGATCTACTTGTATGCACTTTGTGTATTCTTCCACTATATGTAAAATTAACATTGCCGTGGACCTCACAACTTTATTCCTGCGTCGGTCGAGTGAAACTACAAAATTATTAGAAAAGTACATGTTTTACATATTCGCTAATTTTTACACTTATAATCATTAAAAAAATATATAAATCAAAATAAATAGTTTCAGTATTCACAAATGCTCATCTAACAGTTTTAATTGAACGTTAAAATACGGGACTACTTTCCTTCTGTCGTTATCAACCTAACTGAATGCACGCCAGTCTGTATTCCCGATAAAATATATGCAGATAGGAGCTGTGACCTTTTCCCAAAGGTTGATTTCAAAAATGCTCACTTGTAACGTGAACAGCCTTTAATCGAATGTACTAATGTACTAGGTACATGACCGGCAAGCTATGACGACCACAGTACATAACTGACTGATCAAGTGCACTCGTCCGCATGTAAACACATACCTCAGGACCCACCACGTTGACACGCCGCGCGCCATCTACCGCCGTGTTGGTGAAGTGCACGTTCCCCGGCACTTGCCATGTGCTACGTATACAGGACATGATGGCCGACTCATGGCAGCGGGGTTAGCATGCTTAAGGCGCCCGTCTACCTGGCGCTTGAACTGCGTTGCAGAGCGTTCCAAATACACGTTTTTCAACGAAAATATTAAGCGTGCGTCCAACGTGCTGATCTACGAAAACAACACACACTTCAGACGAGAGCTGTTAAGTACTTTCAAAATATCACCTACGTTAGAAACATCAATTCAGAGTACTCCAAAACCGCTAAAAAACGGCCTTTCCAAGGCGCTGTAGCTCAAAATGCACGCATCAGATACATACAAAACTACTATAGGCGCCTGCATTGAACCTTCCTAAAGACTTCCCACTAATAAAATAATATGGTCACCGCTGAAAGTCCCATAGGTACACGCAGCACGACGAGAACACTGCACGCCAGTCCAGAGCCTTGCGCTTAGCGGCGATGGCGTACTTGATGCGCGTGGCAGTGTCGCCCTTATCGCTCCCGCGCTTCTCGGCCTAAACGTGGGAAAAAGTTCCAGGTAGACGGGCGCCGCAAGGCTGTTTAACTGCCAACCATTATTTTATTTATTTTTAGGGCATGTCATCATTCTGTCTTATTACACTAAACAGCACTTTGATAGAAGTATAAAAAACCAGGGAAAATTAATTCACAAAAATTAATAGCGGAAAATAAAAGAATTTCGAATTTATATGTATTGGCATAAAAATTTAAAAACTTTGCATAATCACCATGTTTGGTAAATTTCAAATTAATTGGTATTGTCATTAGAATAAGATTAAATAATTTCATGAAATTTCTTCCAGTGGTTCGGCTATAAATTTATTTTAAGTTTTCTATAAAATTTAAATCCAATACAGCCAGAAGCTAAACCCTTATCGCAGGCGAACGAAATACCACACTTCATAGAAATTGTTTTGTGGCGTTCCTAATTACATTTTTTCATAGATAAAAACCAATCGGTAGGAACGCATGACCACTGAGTTACAGGNATTCACAAAAATTAATAGCGGAAAATAAAAGAATTTCGAATTTATATGTATTGGCATAAAAATTTAAAAACTTTGCATAATCACCATGTTTGGTAAATTTCAAATTAATTGGTATTGTCATTAGAATAAGATTAAATAATTTCATGAAATTTCTTCCAGTGGTTCGGCTATAAATTTATTTTAAGTTTTCTATAAAATTTAAATCCAATACAGCCAGAAGCTAAACCCTTATCGCAGGCGAACGAAATACCACACTTCATAGAAATTTTTTTGTGGCGTTCCTAATTACATTTTTTCATAGATAAAAACCAATCGGTAGGAACGCATGACCACTGAGTTACAGGCTGTTGTTTAGGGTAACCTGTTTTTTTTTAGATTCCACAACTAATTGTGCTGGAAAACACGTTAGTTCAGAACAAATTTCGTGGTTGGACGATTTGAACTCTCATGCGTCTGAGGTGTCTACCAGACAATCACGAAAGTTTGGAGCCAGAGTAACTTAATTATGATAGGCCCAGTCAAATAGAGAACGTATCCTAACACAGACACCCGGTCAAACAGCCAAAGGATACCTGCCGTGTGCACGTAGAATGTTAATGTCTATCCTGCGCACAAATCTTTTCGTAAAGAAAAGACAGGTGGCTCTAGCTGTGGGAAACTGATTAAAGTCCAGCTTACAGACCCGTCTATAGCTCTTTTAATACTAAGGAAGTATTCACCTCCTCCTGGCCCCTCCAGCCGTTTACTTAGGGTGGACAATTAAACCCTCTTTCCTTCCTCAGTGTCGATGCCCACGGTTAGAGATAATTCGCACCAATTAACTTGAAAATAATAATTCTGAAATTTACTAAGGGCAAGGAGTTGGTTAAGTTCATTTTAAGGGCATGCACAGGCATTTGAATGAAATGTGGACGGCAAACCTCTTAGTAAAAAAAAAATTGTGTAATTTTGATACAGACAGAGAGAGAGAGAGAGAAAGAGAGAGAGAGAGCGAGAGAGTGAA
>NQII01002006.1:591159-626796 GCA_002778355.1 Clitarchus hookeri | reverse complement strand
TAATGTTACATTTGAGCCACTATCATAAACAGCTTTGATTTTTAAATTGTCATTAATAACTATGTTAAATTTTATCAGGGGATCTAATTTCGCCCAGTTACTCAGTTTAAATTCTTCTGCCATTTTTGATCGTTGTGTGTTAGAGACCGAATTATTGTTGCGACATTCAGCTACTGGATGGAAACGACTTGGAAAACCAAGGTCAGCACAAATTGAACACTCCTTCCGTAGAGCTTCATTTTTCTGTTGGGGATCATTTTTCTTATAAAAAGTTTTTTTTTATAGATTTCGGACTTAACGGTCTTTCCCTTTTCCTTCTGACAAAAGCGTCTTCCAACTTTCTAAGCCCAGTATACAGACTATCAAGAGTAGTTATCTCTTCCCTATCAAGTTCTTCTTGATCTTCACTTGGTCAACCAAACACTATCTGGTTGATAAAAGATAATTAGGTACCTTTAGGTTCCACTTCCAGGCATAGTTTATCTTTGGAAAGTGCATGATCGATTAAAGACCCTCCCAAATATTTGTAGTTAAAGGCCTTCCTAACAATCGACCAGCCTTTATCAACAAAAACATTACGGAAAGAACTTTTCCAAACCTCTCAGGAAGCGGATAGACATATCTTTGTCAGATTATTTTCATACCAGTCTTTTGCCGAGCCCGTGACAAAGAAACATAAAGCCTGGATTCTTAGTCTATCTGAACTTATCTGAAATCGATTGCATTCGTCTTCAAATCTACGTAACCTTTCTGTAGGATTATATTGTGTTTTTTTTTATTTATCTTAAACGAATTTTTTTTAATGTGATGTAATTTTATTTCGTCTTGAGTTGAATTTAATTTCAACTGACGCTTCAGCCGCCTAATTCGATCTTCTAATTCTAGTTGTAGATGATCACGAGTTTGAGATCCCGGCACGGGAACATATTCTTCTAATGGGAAATTTTGGAAACAGATATTGTCCTCTTAATCGAAATATACTGACTTAATATCATCGTCAATCTTTATAGCTATTGTTCTATAACCATTAACATTTATCATTACAGCTGTTGCATTTTGTATAGGCTTCTTGATTGATGATGTAGAGTGAAGCTGCAGGTCTCTGTATTCTTCTGGTAATTAATACCATATCTCCTAATTAGTAGATATACACGAAATCACAAAGTCATTCTTAGCTTGCTTCACAACTCGAACATAAAGTTGGGTGATCTCCTTACTAGTTGACATCGTGTAATTTAATTTGTAGGATTGTTGAACGTGATTTTATTCTTTATAAAATAATTAAATCACACGTACGTTCAACATAGTAAAGAAACACGGAAATCACAAGATAAACATGTGATAACAACATTGACAAATGAATGGAAGGTTGCACCGAGGTTGCAAAGCGTCTGTGGAGTAGTGTAGCCTACCTTTACACACACATATATGACACACATATATATATATTTATACACCTTAAATTCATAATTTATACATTTTGAGTCTTTAAGTCCAGAACGTCCTATTATTGAACATTATTATATTTTCCCTGCAATTAGAAAGTTTGAAGCTTACAAATCCTCAGTTAACGTTATGTTGGTTATATACCGTTAAGAAAGTGCGTTACTAAAATTTCGTTACCAAAAAATTTTAATTTTTTTTTAAGATTTAAGTTGTAGATGTATAGTGCTACCATTGGTAATGAAGAAGTTTTTATGTTGTTAAAATTATCAATATGGTTGTTTGTTACACTGCGTCAATAATTTCACATAAGCAGCTTAAGAAAACCATTTTTTATTTTTACAGAGTAAAATAGTTCAATTTCATGTAGAGATTTAATGTGAGACTCACTCACTCACAAATACATGTTTTTCTCTTTCATTAAAATTTCAATTTTGCGTCACAAGTACACACGCTTTTTTTTCTAAATTTCGTCCTTGAATCTTCGAATGTTTAGTTCTAGTGCATTTAAAAATAGTAATTGAATTATTAAATTATGTTTTAGGAGCGGTGACTAACAGATTCCACAGAAACCTTAAAATTTGTTGGAAAAAGTGTTAACCATGTGAAATAAAATTTTCCCCAAATGTTCATTTGTATGTGACTATGAGCTCAACCATCGCTATGGTTATTTATTTACGAACATCAGAATGATGAATAAATGGTTGTAGATACCCTATATAAGAAGTCCCCATCGTGTTAAACCTAACTGTTCGTAATGAGGTTGACGTAAATCACACGTATATTTTATGAGTGTTTGAAAAAAAAAGTATTTAAATCAGTGTCCTTGTGCCCGTCCGCCACAATGTGTGCTTCCAAGTGGTTAAGGTGCTGCTTGCTATGCTGACATACTGTTCAACCACCTCAATCTGGACTTAAACTATGGTTTGTACAATTCTCTACGGCAACACGGATATGTGCAACAGCCTGTCGCGATCGTAATTGTGAACACATTTCTCGTAACCCATCTTGAGTGCCAGTATGGCGGGTTTTAAGTTAGCAATAGTGCAAAAGTATTTTGAAGTGGTTCTTCTGAAATAAATTGGTTCATATTTACGGCATGTATATCGGCATATATTGTTCTCAAAAATCAAATCAATACGTAATCTTAGGCCAGGTTGTTTTAAAATGACAGTTAATCCCGTATGTTTGCTGTTTTTAAAGTGCGAAAACTGCAAAAATATTATTGTATCATTGAAATGCTATTAACAGAGTACTCGCGAAATAACTACAACGTAAATTATAACTATTTGTAGTTGTCTTCTGCTATGCGCACAGTTCTGAGCGCGGTCTTTGGAAGCATTCTTCCAATATATATGTGGCTGTATGACCGTGAAATGAGAGCAAGTGTCACGACGACCGATTTTTGCAGTTTGTGAGTGATCACGTGCTGACAAACATGGAAAGTTAGTTATTTGTAAAATTTATAACCGTGTGGATTTTATTGTCCACAAGTCAATTATTACAAATGCAATGTATACATATATTGTGACGGTGCAGAAACAACATCCATTATATTTCATTATTCTACGCCGCAAATTATACGTCTTACGTGGGACTATCGACGAGGGAGCTGAGGCTTACCGGGTGGATGACCCGTTTGACGCGGCCAGCGAGGACGTCGCAGGCCGACGCGGGTGCGTGGCTTGGCAGGCGAGCGAAGACTGAAGATGCAAGGCTAGAGGCTGCCCCAAACCCCCTCGCTCTGCCGAAACCAACCCTCCTTCCAACGTGTACGGCAGACGTCTAGCAACCGCCTAACGCTACGGTATACGTCATCAATATTTGTATTTACTGGACTTGAACCACTTCGAAAACCATCTGAGTTGTTCGTCAACGCTCGTCAAGGAATTTTTTGTACTATAAAAGAGGTAGTATTTCGTCTTGGGGAGACAGAAAGGATTGAGACCTCAACATGATAAGATATTAACTTGGCAAAAGGCATTTCCTGCCTGTTTTAAAGGGGCTTTATTATAGGGCATTTATAGGGAAAATATGTTAAAGATAAGTGTGTTTTATAATTAGTAAATTTTTCAAACGTTTCAATATTTGGGCTAAGTTTGTTATGCTCTGTGATTACATAATTAATGTAACTTTATAAAATGTATTCATTATAAACGTTTTCAATATAAAGTCTTTTAAAGCCTCTTTTGGCTGTTTGTATTATTTATTATTTTTGAATTTTTTTAAATTGGGCATTTAATATGAAAAAAGAGGAAAAGAATAAGCCCACATATAAACGAAACAAAACAAACTATTTGTTGATAATTTCTCACAATTTTGGGGTTAAATAACTGATATACCAATCTGTATTAGGGGATTTTTGATCTATTCGCAATATTTTGCGAATGTGTTATGTATTTGTACTCTGAAATTGAAACTCTGCTTATTGAAAAATGTGTTATCAAATGCGTGGTATGGAAGGAAAGGGAGTAGAATGTCACTGTCATGGAGTGGTTGAGTTTCCTGTCGGGGCTCCCTCCCTCTTTGTGAAAATATGTAGTTTAAGAAAACATTTTGATAATATTCCCAAGTTTAACAATGCTAGTGTATCGTATGGCATTATCTTTTGTGTTCAGAAACAACAGGTTATGATACTATATTTGTAAGCTTCTCTCACGACTTATAAAAAAATTAATACCTACGCACATATATGCGTGGTTTTGTAAAAGACTGAATTTTGCTTGAGAGGGAAGGAACGCATAATTTAACCGTACTATAGAGAAACACTGTAATAAGTTATTATTGGCTTTATAACTTTTTTCAGCATATAACTATGATTACATATTAGGCAATTTTATTACTTGGTCATTCTTTTATACTTGCATGTAACAACTTTAAAATTCACTGCTGTTGTCATGGCCTTTAATAAAAATGGGTTCTGCAATCTTTAGCTCTTTCAACTGAATGGTTTAATGAAAGAACAATCTCTTACCAAATTCTTTTAGGTACTCAATTAGGAAATTCATTTGCTACATATTGGAAGGATTATTGGTTTTAAGTTACTTAGATTTTATCGTTTTTATTCTGGAAGTGCCTAGAATTGCTTAGAATAACACTGTTTCTTATGGTCACATAGTTGTTGTCGTAATTGCGTTTGGACTTGAATCCCAAACAGTTCTGAACAAATATCTGGCTTTTCCATATGTATGGTACAGCAGCAGCTATGGTATTTTTTAACATATCACTGATTTCAGTCCAGCTCATATTGAAAGAACACTGTTTTTTATGTTTTCTGCGTAAAGGAAAAAAGCAGTGGGATGCAGGAAAGTAGAAAGTAAAGTGCTTCCTCCACAAGGACCGAAATTGGAGAACTTAACTGAAAGTAAGTTAGACCCTTACCTAACCTAACTTAAACTAGCAACTATTCTCGTTATATACACATATTTCATCACCATAGATAAAATTATAAAATTCATAATAGTAATACCGTATATATAATGTTACTGAAGGTGAATATCGTTAATTGTCCTGGAAGCACGTTGGTGCCATTAACACTATACATGCTGTCCGTGATCGTTAGTACCGATGCCAATCTTCTTTCAATGTCTATACATTCCATTCCAGCACAATTAGCTGTTTCAAACAATTATTTTTTACTTCTTTATCTTTTCCATCAGTGAGACTTTATTTCATACATTTAATAGGAATCTGTTAACCTTCACAAAGTACCTCATACACGCACACAAATACACACATATATATACATATATCTTACATACATAAGTCATCTTCAACAAATTGCAGATAAACACTTAGTAGAAAAAATAACAAATAACATAGATCTGATGAAACGCGTTTGATAAATTACAAGTATATAAGACTCAGTAAAGTGTACATGTGTAAAAAGCAGTACTTTCTACAAAATAGACAGAAGCTACAAATAATTGATATCAAAATTATAGTTTGTTTTGTATGGATTTAATGTGTAATAATGTGTTTCTGAGGGATTATAATGGACATTCGAGTTTTTTCCAAAAAATTAACCTTTTTTACTGTGTTATCTCTGAACCTGTGAATTTCTGTCACAAATATAATGCCATAAAATATTCATCCTGAAAGAAAATACAACATGCTACCATGGCCTACTTTAATTACATATTTCTATACTGTGGTTTTATTAAAGAGATCCCTTAATTTTTCATTAATTTTGTATAGCTGGAAAATTACTTTAAATAATATTTTTTTCAGTGAGCTTTTAATTTTGCTACCCAAATTTCTATATTCATTTTTTTTTTTGTGGTTTTGTCCATATTGGTGGTGTTTCTGCTACGAGCAGAGCAGTGGTTTCATTTATCCTGTTTTTTTCTGTATTTTCAATACTTTTTTGCAAAAAGGTTAAAAGCATGTCTGTTTCTACCTAAACGTGTGGTTTATACTACAATTCTTGATCAGAACTGTCGCCTGCGGTAGATTTCAGTCCCCAGCCTGGTAGCGGCAGGTGGTTGCGAAACAGACCCGCGTAGGCAATTTCACAGCCCTTCAGGCTGCATTTCAACCAGGTCCATATTTAAGAACTCGCGAGCTGATCCGTGGTTCAGACTGCGTTTTCCAGGCATTCGAAGCTCCTCTTCGCAAAGAAAGCCTCGTTTGCTTTAACGACAAAAATTATTATTTCATATTTGTACGAAATACTGCTCAACTTGGTAGACACTGCTTAGAGAAATTGTCCGTGTTTCTCCAAAAATGGGTGTTTATAGAAAAGTGTGCATGGATACACAGTTAGTTGAAAGTATAGTTGAAAGTATGCTTGNTCTCCAAAAATGGGTGTTTATAGAAAAGTGTGCATGGATACACAGTTAGTTGAAAGTATAGTTGAAAGTATGCTTGTTAGTTGCATCGGCAATTTTTTGTTGATATTACGGGAGTGTGATTTGGTTTGTGAGCAGTACGCTTCAATGGCAGATGCTTTTGCTCAGGTTATGATATTTTTACTCTACGTTAAGTCTTAAACTAACAAAACAGTAGTTTTTACATCTTCGCAATGTAATAAAAAAAATGTTATGACATTGCAAACAAATATTTATTAATAATTATCCCAGCGTTATGTTGAGAACATTTATTTAGGCGTCATGGTTTCTTGTTTCTCTTTATGTTCGTTATCCTTAAAAAAAAACATTTCGACTTATTACTTTTCAATTATTAACAAATATAAGTATATTTATTTATACTTTCATATATTTACCTAACTATGTCAACGGAGTCAGATATCGAAAATTGGTTATGTGGTAAAGCAGCACGCTCTTAAATTTGCTCATTGGCTGTCAAATTTTTCGCATCAATTGATTATGCTTTTGTGGCTTTGTGCATATTTAATAATCACAAAACACGTACTGCATACGCGATAATTATTTTTTGTTGGTGTTTTCTGATTTTAATAATTGCCTAATCATATTAGCGACTTACGTAGAACTCGTGAATGTGATTTTTTTTTAACGCGTAAATGTAGACATGTAAAGTTTACGTTATTGTCTAAGCGGTACCGTAATTTCATACTGCCACTGACTTTTATTTTCAAACTCGTAGAAATATGCTACCGAAAACTTTTATTGTGTAACATGTAAAAGCCTGATTTAAGGAAATACTTAAAATAAAAAAAAAGAATTTATACTGAATNAAACTTTTATTGTGTAACATGTAAAAGCCTGATTTAAGGAAATACTTAAAATAAAAAAAAAGAATTTATACTGAATATCCAGGCGTAATTGTAAGCTGTCAATGTTTCTAATTTGTCCTATCTTTCATCGTTCATTTAATCGAAAGCAACTTTTCTCAGGGAGATAAAACATTTTAGTAATGCCTACAATATATAAGTAAGATTGTTTTAAAACACACTTACTGACATGCAGAGACATGAAATTCAAGTTTCCATTTAATTATTCAAAAACGTTATGCGATGAGTATGATTTTTTAACAGTAGCTTATAATGTTATATATATATACATATTTATTCGTATTTACGTTCGAATTGCATAGGTACAAATTAAAAGATGATGTATTTAAATATTACAATTTAAAATAGTGTATTTGAAATATTTGTGATGGCATTTTCTTCGCATAATAAAAGTTTTCAACTATTCTCGTATCCAGCTCTACGAGAGTAGACAGTTTCCTCAAGCTTAAACGAACTGGGTTACAATTCTTCAATAACGTACATTATTAAGTTGAAAAAATTCTATTCCGTTGGTTTTTTTACATGATATAATCAAAAACTGCCTAGGTGTTGCCACTGGAAATTGTAAATTTAATTTGTCCACAAATAATATAAAAGGCGCCCATATTGACAAGAACGATCTTGGTTTTTAGAATAACGACATATGCACTGTTTTCAGTATTTTCACATTGTATATTATACGAAGTGTTTTAAAAAGCTACATTTATTTAGGCATTTAGAAATACGAGGTCATAAGCTGGCTGGTTTTAAATAAGAAATTCGTAGTAATTTTATATTTTCATTTTATATCTTTGTACTTTAAAGAGGGTTTTCATTTCCTTTCAAGTACCACACAAACATAGGTGAGAGGAAGCGATTAACATTTGTCATTATTCATATTGTATATAAACGCCCTAGNTCTTGGTTTTTAGAATAACGACATATGCACTGTTTTCAGTATTTTCACATTGTATATTATACGAAGTGTTTTAAAAAGCTACATTTATTTAGGCATTTAGAAATACGAGGTCATAAGCTGGCTGGTTTTAAATAAGAAATTCGTAGTAATTTTATATTTTCATTTTATATCTTTGTACTTTAAAGAGGGTTTTCATTTCCTTACAAGTACCACACAAACATAGGTGAGAGGAAGCGATTAACATTTGTCATTATTCATATTGTATATAAACGCCCTAGTCCAACACAGTCACAGCAGAAACATGATAAAATCTCAGTTCTTTAAAATAAAACGTAAGTGGATATTTATTTAGAGCACGCGTCGTGTACGAGTCTATGTCGTTTATTCTCTCTCCTCCCCCTGCGTAGTCCTGAAGAAATACACTCGTACTTTCAATTCAGTTAAAACTGCAAATCAGATTCAAAATTATTTGTCTTATATCGAAGTAATTTTAACTGAAAAAAAAACCAAATGCAGTTATTAACACCTGAACACATTATTCCGAGTATGCTCGTACACGTATGGCATGTTGCAGAATGTGTAAAAGCGTGCTGAGTGATGTACAAGATCAGAAGCTACCACCCCCACGGTCCGCGTATTTCTTACTGGTTAATACTATTGACTGCTGCCGATGTCATAGAATAATAGAAGTACTTTCTCTATGTTCCACCAAGTCAGTTATTACAAGGAATTCGCAAGTATGAGTCAAACCAAAAATCTCCTCTTTTGCAACCCCTTAAATGCAAAATCGATGTGTACTTTAAGGGGTTAAGATCGAAAAATAAATATTTTCAAACATGTTGTCTAAAAATGAACCGCGATTTGTCAAACGTGTCTGGTTACATAACTACATATTCTGAGTAACAAGGAAAAGCTCTATCGGCTCTTTACAAATAGAAAAATTTTTTGTATGTTTCCCGAAACTGGGAGCTTACTGTTTTAACGTATACTTCGGATATGCATATAAGTGTATATTTAATAAAGTTAGGCACTCTTTTGGAATAAACCAACCGATCCCTTCCTCCTATATACGTCACATGAATTTATTTCGAATTTTCAGGTACAGTTTATTATTCGTACTCTTTAACGTCAGCGCTGGTAATCCTGTCAGCTGAAGTCGCCCCAGATGTTCAACATTTGAGATCAGGAAATGACTACAATCCCAAGGAATATAAACCAACACACTCGATGTATACAGCGTACTACAAATAGCATATTTGGAAAATAAAAATTGCTTATTTAAATTTACAATTTTTTTTATTTGAAGCACAGAAGTAACATACTATTATTAATATCATGCTGCAATTCATTATAGGAAAGTTTGTAGCAACTTCAAATTTCACAGATATTCATATTGAAAATTATAAATTACAAACGTTCTCAATTTAACATATTTCACTTTCGAATAATGTTGTCAGCCCATAAGGAAGGCTGCAGGACTAAACGTTTTATACAAAGATAAAATTATTTCTCGAAGGACCAGTTCAGCCTTTAGAGATACCAGCATTATAAAGTTGTTTACAATATTTCCTTACAAAGCGCTTGGTAAATATTTTTGTCATATAAAGTTTTAAAGTCCCTAATTAATTTTAGCTAAATTTGTATATTCATTAATTATCTCACCTTAATTTTACTATTTNATTTTGGCAAAAAAAATGTTATATTTTATCGTTACATTCTTTACGTGATTAATGCATTGCAGATTACCCAATGAGTTTAAAGTCTGAGGAAGTCNAGTTTGGCGAGAAAAATTTTTATATTTTATCGTTACATTCTTTACGTGATTAATGCATTGCAGATTACCCAATGAGTTTAAAGTCTGAGGAAGTCAGATATCCTGCGTTTGATGGCGTTCTTGTGTGAACTCCGGGCACTCTCAAGACAGCCGCCATGTGGAGCTGTCTGACGTATCGTTTGCTCTTCAGGAGCATTATAACAGCCCATAATACTAATAGGGAGATGTTGAGAGGCGCCTCAAGTATTAACTGTGCGTGGGTGTGAAACAGAAGAGACTCCAAACGCCAGTTGGAGTTCCTTAAACTATAGCATGTACTGCCTTCTCCGCGTCCGTACTGCAGATGAGTATGCCTAGTTCTAGGTGGGTGTTTGTCCAAAGCAAAGCTACCTACGAACTGTTTTACACGTCGCTTAATTTTACTTTATTCAAATAAATATCAATTTAAGTTTTTTTTTTTCATAACTTTACCTAAATTAATTTTTCAAGAAGAAGTTGCGGTTTCAAAATACAGCGGAGCTACCAGTAGCAATTTAGATATGAGTTTTCATGCTTCTAGCCGTGCCAAATAATTTTTGCAATGAACTTGAATTCAATTAAATTGTTGAACGTCAAAAGGAAGTCGCTCACTTTTCATATAATTTACTAATTTGCTAAATTTTTTTTAGTGAGATGGTTTGGTTTGATTCTTGTCTAGTAAGTAATTAATTGACGAGAGCGTTATAATAAATTAACTAACTTAATTTCTCAGTTGCAAATTTTCTTTTATTTCAATTTCTGTTAGCACAAGTATAATTTCCTATCTCAGTTCGGTATCAATAAAATTCACTAATTAATGATAGTTCTGTGTACTTCATGTCGATTGTACGTAGTAAGTAGAGCATTTTCCAGTGGTTCATCATACATATGGTATAAAAAGTTTGTTTGTTTTTTGTAGTTTCATGTATGCTTTTTGAAGTGGTATATGTTTCTTCAAGTGTTGTTAATTGGGTGTATCTGAATATGAACACATAATCATTTTAATTTGGTCCAGCAAACATTCCAAGTAAAATTTTTTTTTATTAAACGGGTTTGCTTTGTTGGCATTTTCAAAGAAGCCGCAAGAGTCATTCGTGCTAAGAGAAAGTACGGAGCGTCTTAAAAGTTTTTCATTACGTTACACACATTTTCTTCCAGAGCCCTGAACAACACACACGCAATTATTACATTTAAATAATTTTATTATTTCCAAGCATCCATTGCGTTGTTAAATACTAAAAGCTACAGATACACACCTTAGAAAACATTTGGATGTAATGCACATCACATAATCACTTAAATCAGTTATCTTGTACAAAATTGACCGAAGTAAATTATTCCGGTGAAAGTTTTTATCAATGTACATTTTCCTCTCGCCCCCCACTCCCCTATTTTTAAAGAAAGTTTTCTAAATGTTCTTAACCATACATTGCATGGTTTTTTTTTAATTGCTCATGTATCCCAAGCAGAGTTGAAAAGTGAGTACGTATTGACGTTCGGCTTCTTCTGAAAACACATCACGTTAAACCTAGCCAAGCGCACGGGGCTTGTAAACGCCCGATATTTAAAGGTGTGGTTACACTGCTGTAAAGTGAGGAAACAATAGCAAGTGTTTGGAGATATAAGCTAGAAAGGTTTCTACCCATTCTGGATATGAAAGCTTCATTTTAATAAGAAAATAAAGTTAATGTATGTGCATGCGTACGTTGGTAATTATTAAAGTGCCTGCTGATGCGTAGCCAGTATGTGCGGTAAGCAAGGCGTGACAACGCACCGTTCCTGGAATTCACCACCAATATTAACAACACTGGCGGTACACAGCGTCCAGCAATAATTAACTCCTCTCCCAACCCACTCCCCACTTTCCATTCTCTGCCACCGGATATTAAACTTTGCCCAAAAGTGGCACTCAGGATATTAGGTTCGAAACTAACAAATTTGTGGCGGTGATCTTTAGCAAAAACGTAGCATTGGTATGAGGCGGAAAATGTATTTTACATTTGCTAAGTACTTATTTCGTGATTTGATGAGAGTGCGGGCTCATGGCAATAATGAATATTTAACCTTGGTAATAATTATATTCATACTTACATTTGGGTTTGAACAAGCAGTTAAATGTAACAGGAGAACGTAAGCACCAGTTGAAGTGTTTTTCTCAACATTCGCACGCTTTCGCAATTTCAGCATGCATGCTTTTTAAACAAATTGCTTACCAGGTTCGAAATCTATAATATGTTTTTAATATTACTTCATGAGCATGTTTTTGGCAACAAGTCTCGATGCTTTTGCTTCTAACTCTGCCATTTTTTTTCTGTGTACGTATTTTTCTTTATATAATAAACGTCTTTTGATGTCTAGCCCATTCACTATCCTTCCGACATTTCTGAAGTCCAGCTTAAGTTCTACTTTCGAGCTATTCCTCCATCTCGTGCAAACAAAGCGTAACTAAGTCTACATAATTACGCTAAAGGGACAACGCACCGTGATGGTGAGCTTTCAGTTTAGTAATAATTTGCATGAGAACTATTTTTACTGGGCATAGGCCACACGCATTTTACCTCGGCTTTTATTCATATTAATTTTTAATGAACGTTAATATTAACAAATAAAATATAATCAGATGTTCAATTCAACCAAAAATAAGATTCATTTATGTTAACAGGAGTATAAAAGGTTTGTGATACATGACATATTTAGGAAAAAGCCAAACTCGTCATGCATGGCGTCATTTTTCAGAGGTTTGATTCCAAAAGTATGAAAAAACCGGGAATAGACTATATGGCATGTGAAATGATGACAAACAACTTGTGTATCCTCGGTTCGGATGAGGCAATTTGTTCTTAAGTGGTTCAGAAAATCTTCAGATCTGTCCAAAATATATGTCTATAAATGTTTTGCTGGGCAGCTAAATGTGTTCAGAAATATTCACTTAAAGTAATAGAAAATATATGTAGTGTAAGAGTTGAAAATATGAGACGCCTTCCTCAGACGCATTTTATAAAAACTATTTTTTTAAAATAACAAATGTTTTATAACAACTTTTTTATAACAAAAAACCTGTGGAAATAATAATATTTGGGAAATTTAATAAAATAATCTAACTGATTAAAGTTAAAGTAAGGATAAATTAACTGATTAAAGGTAGAAGTTAAAATCCATGCAAAATAACTGCTTAAAGTTAAACAAAATTAACCGATTAAAGTAAAATGACAAAGAACAACAAAAATTTAACAGTTAAAATAAAATTTCAAAAATGTTTTTTGTCGATGTATATTCAAAACATAAATAAAAAATCACAATTTACAGTCCCAGAAAAAAATTACCACAACTTGGTTGCTGGATGCCGAATCAGATATGCCTACTTATCAAAATGATGAATTATTTGAAAAAAAACTTTAATTTAAACTCTTATATCACAACTAAGCACGAAACCAGATCAGCGCAGTAACAACAAAAACAATCGACATGTGCATGCCGCACGAGATATTGTATCGATAGATCGCGATGGTGGCATCGCGCCTACCTCACATTCGTGTTGCGTGTGACTAACGATGATCTTCGACTCAGTACGTAACGTCAGTGTATCGATTTGTATATCGTGGTGTGCAACTTGTCGACTTTCAAATACATTGCGTATTTTTTAGACGTTTTTTAATCTATTAATGGCGTTTACATATATTTCGTTGTCATCTTCGGCCTCCTTGCAAAGTTAACAAATGTTAGATTCAATGGCAAACCAGATATTTTGACGCTTAAAAGTTAAAAGATAATTAGTTTTAAAATTAATTAAAAAGTTACTAATACCATACTTGTTAACAATTAATTTTAATAGCAATTTTTTTAACATCATTAATCCAAAGTAAGAAAATAACTACATATGGGCTATATCCAGATGACGCTGTCTCGATAGAAACAATCAGACATAAGCGTATTTCCTTACCAACCGATGCGTATTTGCACAAAGCAGAACTAAAAATGTGAGGCACAAAACGCTCTGTACGTGATGTATAGTACGTTAATGACAGTGATTTACTAGTGAGCACAATACGTGCTATGCCAACACAATATACGCGCAGCGCAACGGGCTGACTCGTCAGAGAAGGTACATTGCTCGTCAGAGAAGGTACTTGGCTCGTCAGAGAAGGTACTTGGCTCGTCGTACACTGCGTGACAGTGTGGTTGCGCGCGTACAAGACCGCGGTGTTTCATGTTAATTAATTGTTAATATTGTATCTGAATGGCAGATACTTGAAATACAGTGTGATTCTCTGCCACACAGGACAAACATCTGATTGAGTTGGCCGCTAAGGACCCATTGTTGTAGGATGTGGACTGATGCAGAGTCTAAGAACACGTAACAAAACTGATGTTTCGTTATTAATAATCGGTAAACATCCCCTCCTTCTCTACGTGAATACACTTCGCTAACCGATTTCGAGACTTCTCTTTAACAATCAACAAAAGGTTTTTGAGCTGATGAATTTAGTTGAGAGATTTAGGCGGCTTTTAACAACGAGGTTTTGAGCAGCAATGAGGGTGAAATGAGGTGAGAATGGAGCAGTGCCGGAATGCAAGGGCGGAGGAAACGGTAGATCCCGAGAAAACCCGCCGGCCAGTGGCGTCGTCCGGCACAATTCCCACTTGCTAAAATCTAGTGTGGCCCAGCCGGAGTAGGAGGCGAGCGCTCTAACCGCTCAGCCACCGCATCCCACCTCAGCAAAGGTAATGCAGTCCTTAAACACCTTTAAAAACCGGGCGGCAATAAAGGACACTGTATTTTCCTTTTCGTGAAATGTATTTTAAAATTTCTGTTTGCAAAATTTGTTAATAGCCAGCTGCACTGTATCCTACGTATGTTCTTAGGAAAACACATCACTCAGCGTGTGATGCAGTGCGTCAAAAGGACAGCATTTTGCGTTCCGCGCTGCGTATAAGCTGCGTCGCTGGGTGTTACTTTCGTGGATAATTTGACAAGAGGGCAATGCCAACTTACATAGCCTATACAATTACACACGGGAGGAATAATTAGATTAAATTATTTAACGTAAGTAAGGAAGGCGATATTAGGCCCGTCTCGGGCCGATATGGCTGATGAAAAGCCACCGAACTGATGAAGCGAAATTAATCCGATCAACCCTCGGGATGCACGAGTCAGTGAGGGCGGGAGAGAAAACATGAGGCGAGAAAAATCAACGAGAAAAGTTACCAATTAAATAAAATTGGTTGCAACTAAAATGGCTGTTTCGTGATATAATGGCGCGGGCAAGCAGTAATTATAAGGCCTGCCTGAACGCGCCATCACACATGTATAAGTAACAAGGCCATCAGGCAGCGTATTTATGTAAACAGTACGCACGATTCCCCAAGCCTGGAGTTAGCAGAGAATCCACTCCCCCCTCCAGACGATAGACGAGGGCGCGGTAGCGTGAGGACACGCGAATATACACTGAGGTGACAAAAGTCATGGGATAGCAATATGCAAATATACGGAAGGCAGTAATATCGCGTACAAAATGTATAAATGGACAGTGAATTGGTTGGGCATTCATTTGTAGTCAAGTGATTCGTGTGAAAAGGTTTCTGACGTGATTATGGCCGCATGACGGGAATTAACAGACTTTAAACGCGGAATGGTAGTTGGGGCTCGACGCATGGGACATTCCATTTCCGAAATGGTTACAGAATTCAACATTCCGAGATCCACTGTGTCAAGAGTGTGCCGAGAATACCTAATTTCAGGCATAACCCCCCACCATGGACAACACAGTGGCCGACCGCCTGCACTTAATGACTGAGGCCAACGACGTGTGCGCAGAATGGTCAGTGTTAACAGACAAGCAACACTGCGTGAAATAACCGCAGGAATCAATGTGGGACGTACGATGGACGTGTCCGTTAGGACAGTGCGGTGAACTTTGGCTGTAATGGGCTATGCTAGCAGAAGACCGACTCGAGTGCCTTTACTAGCAGCACGACATCACCTGCAGCGCCTCTCCTGGACTCGTGACCATATCGGTTGGACCCTAGACGACTGGAAAACGGTGGCTTGGTCAGATGAGTCCCGATTTCCGTTGGTAAGAGCCGATGGTAGGGTTCGAGTGGGACGCAGACCCCACGAATCCATGGACCCAAGTTGTCAACAGGGAACTGTGCAAGCTGGTGGTGTCTCCATAATGGTGTGGGCTGTTTTTACATGAAATAGACTGGGTTATCTGGTCCAACTGAATCGGTCATTGACTGGAAAGGGTTATGTTCAGCTACTTGGAGACCACTTGCAACCATTCATGGACTTCATGTACCCAAACTACGATGGAATTTTTATGGACGACAATGCGCTGTGTCACCGGGCCACAACTGTTCTCGATTGGTTTGAAGAACATTCTGGACAATTCCAGGGAATGATTTGGCCACCAAGATCGCCTGACATGAATCCCATCGAATATTTATGGGACATATTCGAGAAGTCAGTTCGTGCACAAACTCCTGCACCGGCAACACTTTCGCAATTATGGACTTTTATAGAGGCAGCATGGCTCAATATTTCTGCTGGGGACTTCCAACAATTGGTTGAGTCCATGCCACTTCGAGTTGCTGCACTTCGCCGGACAAAAGGAGGTCTGACAGGATATTAGGAGGTATCCCATGACTTTTGTCGTCTCAATGNGTTGCTGCACTTCGCCGGACAAAAGGAGGTCTGACAGGATATTAGGAGGTATCCCATGACTTTTGTCGTCTCAATGTAGACTAGCGTGACGACTGGAAGGACCTGTGTCGTTGGCTCTACGGCAACCAGGAAAGATGTTTCAGAGGGCCAGAAAGAAGTTGATGTGCCACCCGCCGTAGTCCGCCTACAAATCAGCCTTCGGCATCATGCAAGAAGCGAGCGATCTATCCAGCAAAAAACATAGACGGTGGCTTCAATAAATAAATAGAATGGCACTTTTAATCAGCTCCTCCGAAGTGTTCTATTGTAAACTATTTGGAACTGTCAAACCAAGGAAGGAACTCGCCTTTATTCTAATTATAGAGAAGCTCTGAACAATCGGTTACAAACCCCTCAACTAAGTATAAATTTAAATCCTGTTTTAAAACATACGAGTAATATTGAATAAAAACTTAAATCTATAACAATGAACAAGGGCTGAAGCGCTCTGTGCCGCGAAGCGTAATTAATGCATATTCACCCTTGAACGCCTCATCTTTTAGGGTATAGAGCAGTAGACTCCTCGCGCCATAAATAAAACACTGTAGAATTGTGTGGAATGTCGGTACAAAAGAAACGTGATGGCCGTCGCAATGTATAAAGCTAGCTCTAATTTAAAAATAATTTTCGTTGATTTGAAAAATGGTTGTGAAAAAATGTGAAAAATGTGAAAAATCGCTGTGACAAAATAACAACGCTCAAAAGGACTGTGTGTAGGACACGATTAAAATCAACAAAATATATTGCATAAAATGTATGAAGTTACAAAAATGGCACAGACCTATTAACGATAATCATTCTTGTATGGTCTTCTCGGGAAATGTATTCTGGCAAATCAACTAGAGACTCTGGAGGCGACAATGACAAAGTCAACACAATATTATACGAGATCGACTCAGCACACGAGTATGAAGACAGCGGTGCGTGGTCGTCAATAACAAAAAAAGTTCTTTAATGAACACTAANATCGACTCAGCACACGAGTATGAAGACAGCGGTGCGTGGTCGTCAATAACAAAAAAAGTTCTTTAATGAACACTAACCGCCAATTCCCAAATGAACATTGATTACTGGATCTACATGGTACTGTTCATAATCACATTATGCATGATCACATGGTACGTAATCAAATTACGCAAAAATACACACATGCAGCGTTTTGCTTTCGTGTATCCGAGGAGATGAAATAAAGAGTCTTGTATCAGTGGTAATGAGATATTAATGAATGCACTATAAAAGCATACAGAACAAACGCTGTCACCCAATCACTCTGTTGACTCGGCGATTCGTGGTTTGGCGTTCGGCAGAGTGGCTGGCGGCCACGGGCGTGAACTGATGCGGGCGATGCGTGCGTGTGGGCGGTCCGTTTGCCAGAGCGTGGCGCACGAGACGCAAACAACAATGGGCTGGTCACCTCAAGAGTAGCTTGGAGTGCGTTTACATTAATAGTTTTTTAAACAATTCTCAAAATTGTGTCATAACCTATATGAACAGATTGTCTTTCTTTAGAAATCTATGACCGTTAACCCAGTTTGTGAAAGTTATGTAACTGTCACCAAAATACAATTCTATACAGTCGTATTTATCGTTTTCATTAAATATAAGGAAGTTATGTACTTTTATAACCGTATAAATGGCTGTGTGCTTGTGTGTATATATATATATATATATATATATATATATACACAAACATACACAAACGCACAACCTTTGTGTAATATTTCCTATTTTCTCCATCTTTCATATCGGATAAATAATTAATACATGGCTTGAAATGGCTAAATGGTAAAGAAAAATTACCATTTAGTAGATGTTCATTAATCTATTGTTTCCAAAATTATTTTAATAGTAGTACAGTAAAAATTATTTAAAATAGTTTTTATTACATTTGTTAAAAACATTATTTTATTGTTATATTTATTTTTAAAAGTTATGGCTAAATTGGTGTTAACACGAAAGACTAAATCGAATAATTGCTGTTAGTTCAAAACTTGGAGAAATATCGGTTTCTTAATTATTAAGTTCAATGTATTGAACAACTGCGTCATAAGCTACAATACAGTGAAAACCTAGAGTTTGGCATGTTACCTGTTACCAACTGACTGCTAGAAAAGTCCTGTTTACTTCGTCCCTTAGTTGCATAGTACATCGCACACGCCGCGTTTTTAAAAACATTTTGTAATATTTTTCTACACCGCTTGTTAATGAAATTGGTGATGGCGGGTGAGAAAGCTGAGGTACTACTATCTTCTGAGATTGGAATGAAGGAAAATCACAAAATTCTCTGTTTTTTTAATAAATTAAACTATGCGGGGTTAGTATGCAGGCCGTCCGACTATGAGCATAAAGAAATAACGATCAAAATCACTACATAGTATAAAAAGAAGTCCCTGGTGCGCGTCTGTCTTGTCTCTATGACTGCAATAATCCCGAGAATCACTGAACGGATTTTGACACGGTTATTGATGTTATGATCTTCATTTATCGAGGAAGGTTTGTGTGTATTAAAAATTGCCATAGCACTTATAGGAGCTGCGCATTAACGGTATTACTGAATCAAGTCGGGAAAAACGTTTGCCGCCAGCGCGCTCTCGTGGAATACGCTGCTTAATCCTTTTAGATATATAACAAAATCACGTGCGAAAGAATTGTGTAAAATTAAATGATCTACAAAATGTCAGCAGTAGTATATATCTATCTTTAGTAGATAAGTAGTAATAAGCATATTTACAATTTAAATTACGCAGTAAAAACAAACGTAAAAGGCACTGTCCTTTCTAACAATCAAGAACTTAATCTTTATGAAAATAAATTAATTCATAATTAAAACTGTTTAATNAAGGCACTGTCCTTTCTAACAATCAAGAACTTAATCTTTATGAAAATAAATTAATTCATAATTAAAACTGTTTAATTAAGATAAGAAATGTCCTTTAAAGCATACAATTATTGCCAATACCTTAAAAGTAATGAAACGTTTTGTGAAAAAGTAAAGAATTTTTGAGTTACATACGTTTCTATAACAACGCATTCCAGATGAACCTCATTCATAAGTACTCAAATAGTCGAGCGTGGTTTCATGCCAACATTTAAGGTACAAGGGCAGGTAAATAATTTGGCCTCATGACCACACATTCCTGCAGATGTATTTTATCGCAGATCCTGAAACACAAGCTTCTACTCTAGTTCTATATCTCGACAATCACTAGAAAATGCATTGATCAGACAATTGCAATACATGTTACACTCCCATAATAATTATATCGAGTCTTTTAAAACAGCAGTTGAGAGTGTTTCACAAAACGTGCCAGACTTCAACGTTGTAATCAACGCCGATACAATAATGTACCTGTTGGCGAACATCGTGGCCGCTACAACGCTCCTTCTACGAGTGAGGTAGCAGTTGTCATAACCAGCCAACAATTTGACAGGCGGGATATTGTTACGCAGACACTCGTTTAGAAGGAGGAAGAACGGCACATGTGACATTTAAACTTCCCCTGAAAGTTTGTGATGATGGTAAAAGCGTATGTCACATTTGAAAACAAAGTAACACGGCTAAACTAATACAGAACTGTTCATTGATAGTTTGGGATGAGGCTACTATGTCATATAAAACTTACGTCCAAGCTCTGGATAGAACAATGCGTGATTTAAGAAATACAAATACACCTATGGGTGGTTGCGCGGTTTTATTCTCATGATATTTTTACAAAAATATTGCCGGTGGTGGCGAGAGAAACTAGAGCTGACGAAAGCAATCCGTCATTAAAGAGATCGTTTCTTTGGCCCAACGTAACAAAACTGGCACTGAAAACAAACATGAGAGTACTTATGTCTTCAGAAGATAACATCATGTTTGCTGACATGCTACTGAAAGTCGGAAATACAGAGCTTCCAATGGATTGTGGACACATTTCTCTCAGTAGTGATACACGTGTTTTAGTCACCGACCACCAACAAATGTTATATAACGTACACACTGTAATATACGACTTTTCAAATAAGACACTATCGTGGTCCAAAGAAAGAGTGATTTTATTGTCTAGTAATGAACAAGTCGAAAAAAATTTATTAATTAGTGCTCGCAAGATTTAATGCCCAAAAACAAGTATATTACTCAGTAGATACAGTACTCGACAGTGAAGATGCTGTGCACTATCCTACAGAATTTCTTAATTCATTGAATCCTTCTGGCAAGCCATCACACAAAGCGATTTTAAAAGTTGGAGCTCCCATTATTTTATTGCAAATATAAATCCACCGAAATTATGCAACGGGACTCGACTAAAAATAAAAAGTTTTAAAAGGTATCTCATTGAAGGCACTATTCTTACTGGCTGCGGTACTGGAGAAAGTGTTTTAATACCTAGAATACCAATTATTCCCTCGGATTTGCCTTTCAATTTTAAAAGAGTCTAATTTCCAATAAGAGTTGGTTTTGGTATGACCATAAATAAAGCACAGGGTCAAACACTTAATGAGGCTGGAGTGGATTTGAGTGGAGCATATTTTTCACACGGACAACTATACGTAGCCCTTTCGCGTGTCACGTCAAACAGAAATATTTTTGTGCTGGCGGTAGGAGGCAAAACGATTAATGTTGTATACGAAGAAATTTTCTAAACCACTATCGTAAAATATTATTATATTAGACATGCATGAACGTGGATAAAGCAAAGGAGGTAGGTATGTCAGGATCGTGGTTAATGAAATGGAGGTCCATAATATCTTCATACCCCTGTGGGAGACAGGCGTGACGTGTATGTACGTATGTTGTATATGATATAAGTTTGCTATTTACTATCATATAATATCGTATTTGTCTTTTCCCAATCAATTTATTAGTATATCGCTGTAAAAACTAAATTGTGCCCGGGCGAAGCCAATCCGGGTCGCTAGTAGCATTATAAAGGAGAAAATATAATTTACACAACCACAGTGCATGGAAGCGTATTTATAATATGTACACTTAATGATTTATAAAAATATGGTTAAAAGTAAGATCTACAAGATGTATGCTAAATGATATTTCATGAGGATGGTATCGAACCTCGTAAAAAGCATGGCACAGCAGTTGTACTGACTGCTAGTAACTAACGAATTTTGTATCACATTTTATTATAATCATCCCCTAAAAATACAGAAAGATATAATTTTATCCACTGGTTCAGAAAATAAATTATGTATGTTAAGATTTGTTTTAAATGCAATTCACAACTTCAAGAACTGATGAATTAATGCATTCAAGATCATTTTAATTAAAATTATATTTTTATATCGGTTATTTAGGTTGCAGAAGCCCTATGAAATTTAGTGGAAAAATACAACCTTTTATTGATATCATTGAAACACAGAGCTGCATAATATAATTTCAATTAATACTAAAATCTCTGGAGCCAAACAACGACTATTATAACTTAAAATATTCACTGCATCACAATTCACGTGGAAGCCATGACGATCTTGAACACCGTGAAAATTGAATCTTAATTTACAGATAAGGATATGAAAACCTTTCTGGTGTATGCGATTTTTTTTACTCTCTTCTAATACTTACCGAAAATTATAAAATAAAAGTAATAAACGTACTTCCAATTTGGCTTCCTTCAAAAATCAAGTTTCGTAGACATCAGTCTCATGGAAAGTAATGCGGACAGAGAATGACTATAGTGCACGTTTTGAATAAAACGAGGAAATGTTTGGTATACACTCATATAAAACAAAATAAAAATACAATAATTGTTAACTTGCGTGTATTTTTCCTTATATAACACTCACGTACAAATAATAAAAAATGTAAGTTTTTAATGGCATATTTTATATAAGTAGGTATTATAATATAAAATATACAACTTATGCATATAAATATACACATGTTAAATAATAATGAAAGTTCATAGAATTCTTCCCCTCGAGTTAAATAGTTTATAAGTACGTAGTTACACGAAAATATAAAGGACCTTGCAATAATATATCTGCTTGCTTTTTTTCATACACAATATTTGCGAGAGCTATTAATTTGTTAACATCTGTTGTTCACCAACAAAAATGTTCACGACCAAGGAATTTTATGTAGAATTTTCGTAAAAAAATTAATTAATTCTTTTTCTTTGAAGTGTTATTGAGCCAAGGACAAATGCCTTGCTGCGGTAGATGAAGAGATGCATAACTTCATGCAAAGTCGTCTCCTAAAAATGCTAAGGAAAGAAGAATTTAAATTTAAGTATTTCCGCTGTCGCCATTTCTTTCTCATCTTCCTAACTGGCCAGCAAACCTGAAAGCTTTATTCCCCACGAGAATTAGACAATAGAGAAGCGGAAGTCCCAAAACGCAGCAACAAATCATCCGCGAGTGTGTTACACATGAAAAAATTTAATTAATCCTATTAATGTTAATATTGTTGAAATAGCACCAACTAATGGTCAAGGTCTTATTTCTACTAAATGATATGGGTGATTTTTATTATTTGACATTAGTTTACTTCTCTAATATAAAGTGTTGTTAACACAGCAAATACATATCCTTGAATTATAGCTACTGCTGTTTCTAATGTTAATAGTATTATTTGAATAATTAATATAATTATTAATATGCTTGATGATCCTCTTATTGATGTATTTCCTAGTAATGTTAAAATTAAGTGTCCTGCAATTATGTTTGCAGCTAATCGTACTGCTAATGTTATTGGTCGAATTATGTTTCTGATAGTTTCGATGCAAACTATAAATGGTATTAATACATTAGGAGTACCTGTAGGTACAAGGTGTGTAAATATTATTTCTGTATTTTTTATTCATCCATATATTATAAATGATAATCATAAAGGTAGTGCTAATGTTATTGTTATATTGTTATATCCGTTACAGCCGTTGGCATATATTATCGTATTTCATACCCTTGCATAATTTTCAGTCACTTGTTTGCCTGCGTATTTTCGTTCTGCATAGTTAAATCACCTATATAGTCATGATAAATCTCCCGTACCAATGATTTTTAAATTATGCTTGTTTAAAGGCGTTTCCTTTTCTGTATTTTGAGCATAGATTTTAATTGCAAAACTAGTATGTAAACAGTTTAAAAATGGGTATAAATATTCATTCTAAATTATGTATTAATCACGGCTCGAGGAAAATTATATGGTGTACGTAATTTCGACTCGAGTCGTCACAACATATTGCAAGCAATAACTATCTAAATGTTTTTACTACCTCACCACGAAGCAGCCACTATAAATCTAGAAACCACACTAAAAAACTAATTACCAATTATTTATGGGCTATATTTTAAATACAAATTCAAGCAAGCTATCTAAAAATATGTAGATGGTAAACATATTAAAGCTCTCCTGAAGTTACACCAACGTTTGTGAAATATTAAACACCAAGAAGGATAGATGTGATTGAAACGAATTTTATACCACAGATTACGTTCATGACAATACACTATTGATTAGGATTGCAGAACTGTACATGATCTTTGTACTTGAGAATTCAGTATGGCGTGAAGCACCTACGTGCTGCAATCGAGCCCCTAAACGCCATTGCATGGAATGAAAAAGTATTTTGATATGTTCTTCGAGAATCTCCCTCCACGTGGTTAGTATGCGAGTCCACAAAGCATCAACAGTGGCTGTTGGATGTCCTTTACGAACAAGTCGCTCACCAACAATTTTCCAGGCATGTTCGATGGGTGACATGTCAGGCGAACGTGCAGGCCAAGAAAGCAGTGGTACCTGTCGTTTATTGAAGAAGGCTAGCACATTCCTCGCAACATGTGGCCGGTCATTGTTCAGCTTAAATATGGCATGTGGAGTTTGTTGAAGGAGGGGCAGTACCTCGGTCTCTAAAACTTCCCTGATTTAGTGGTTGCTGTTCAGATTGCCCTAAATACGTAGGAGTCGCGATCGCATATTGCATCTAATAACGCCCCACACCATACACTTGGCGTGTGTCCACTATTCCGCTCTGCAATGCAGGCTGCCAGATTGCGGTCACCACAGTAGCATCTAACACGTATGCGACCATCACTGTAAGACAGGTTGAAGCGGGACTCATCCGAAAACACTACATTTTGCCACTCAATACACCAGCAACGGAGTTCACGTGCCAATTGCAGTATGAGCCGTTTGTGGCTTCTCGACAATAGAAGCCGACGCGAAGCCGACGCAATGGCATGCGTGCAACCAGTCCAGCCCGTAGCAGACGGCGTCGAACCGTCGATGCAGACAGGTCGACACCCGCTGCAGTGCTCCAGTGTCGAGCCAACACTGTGGACTAGGCTGTACAGTCCGTTACAGCCATGCGGAAAAGTTGACGGTCATCCCCTGCTGTGGTTACACTACGTGGTCTGGTACCCACTCATCGCTGCATACGACTCTATTCTATCCACTAATGCCACACACGCATCACTGTCGTAGCAGAATGCCCTGTACGAGCTGAAATGCGACGGTATGAAAAACTCATTTCCCGGGGACCGATTATTCTACCCCGTTCGAACTCACTCACATGCTGATATGGCGCACTTTGACGTCGACGAGGCATACTAACACTTTCTTTCACTTCGTTTGACGACTCTTCATTGACTGAACTTGGCGTAACACTGACCTCTCCGGTCAAACAAGTGAGGGCGCTGCTGGGCCTACGTGTACGCCATCTATCTGCTATCGTTACCACTTATTGCTGGTACACTGTTCTCCACATCCTCCGAGTTTGGATTCATTCAGGCCATTCTTTCTGGGTGTTGCAATTTTCACATGCAATAGTGTATTATGGAAGTGGTAAACGAATTCTTAGTCTGATTTCCTAAGGAAAGATAGTCTTATATCACTTTTGTGTAAGTGTGTGTGTACATGTAGGTTATGTGTTTGGGTTGGTGTGTGTGTCGGTGTGGATACCCCCCTCCCTCCAAATCTTCTAAACCCGTAAGCCAAATTTAACCAAATTTCGGTACTCATAAAATATTTAGTAAGGATATCCGACTTCTATACGTTTCAATCACGCCAGTTTCTTACTTTCAAAACGGCAGTAATTTTAATATTTGGCATTCGATGTTATATCTTAGGAACCATACAACCTTCTCAACCCAAATATTGTACTTTGAAAGCGCATCTTGTAAACATTGAATTAAAAAATCGATAATTTTTTGGTTTACGTTTTTGTGAGATAGCGCTATATAAAAATACTGCCAATTTTGGAAGTAATTGGTTGAGTATTTCCCGAATTATAACATAATAGTTTATGTTATGTTATTTCTCGCGAAATACTCAACCGACTACTGCCAAATTTAGCATTTAAGTAATACTACTGTTGGTCATGTAAATATACGCAATTTAGATGGATGAGTAATTTATTTTCATAATGGTGGCTTTATAAATAATTTAGGTTTATTTGCTATATACACCATACCGTTAAACCAATTTCGACCAAATTTGGTGTGTTCAAATTCTCTATTGCAAGCATTTAATGTGTCAGTAGACTATATAATCAATTTTGTCCACAGTTTTGTTAGATAGCGTCACATATATAAATGAAGTTTTTATATTAGATCTCGGAAAACAATCAAACGATTCCCACCACATTTGGCACATAAGTAAGACGGGGGTTGGTCGAGTAAACTTCCATGTTTTAAGTGGGTCAGACAGTATAAATATTTTTATTTAGTATGGTTTATCTACGCAANTGGTCGAGTAAACTTCCATGTTTTAAGTGGGTCAGACAGTATAAATATTTTTATTTAGTATGGTTTATCTACGCAACAAGGAAACAAATTTCAGCGTAACTTTGTATGCTGGCGTTGTCTATTACAAAAATTAAACTTGACTATACAGATCCTCATTTATCCACCATTTTGTATAATAGTGCTACATGAATAAATAATATTTGGTCATATCTCGGAAAACAATCAAACTATTTCTACCAAATCTGGAAAAAATCAATTTCTATAGTAGGCTATGTAAACTGATAAGTTGTATTTTCAAGACATAAAAAGCGGCGACAAGTACACAGGACACAAATTCTGTACGAAACAAACACGCCTTATAGTAATACAGGCTGAGTACAAAAGAATATCCCTACTTTGAAGGTCTATAATATCAAAACCAACAACCTACAACCTTGATTGACCAATCAAATGAACCGTGTAACCGTGAAGTTTGTTTACCGTACATTTATAAATGTTCAATGCGACCACCATGAGCGGCCCGAACGACATCTACGCGATAGTCAAACTCGTTCCACGCTCTTGTCAGCATGTCTAGTGTTACGGTTTAGATGGAGTTCGTAACTCTCGGTTTGAAGTGGTGAGGGTGTAGCGAGCTCGCATTCGACACGTCAATGTGAAGGTGATGGTCTGATATTGCCTGTATTTGCCCAGAACGAGGTGGACGATGCCTTCATGCATATGCTGTTTTTTTTTTTGGCGATGAAGCGACGTTCCATACAAATGGTAAGGTGAACCGGCACAACGTGCGGATGTGGGGTCAGTAGCCTCCACATGAAACCACCGAACACGAGCGCGCTTCCTCCAAAGTGAACGTGTTTTGCGCTGTATCCAAAGACACTGTTTTCAGCCCTTTCTTTTTTCATGAGCCCACTATTATTGGAATCCTTTTGTATGGACATGCTTTCAGAGTGGTTGTTTCCTCAGTTAGAAGAGGCGGCGGTGGACTTCATTTTCCAGCAGGATGGTGCGCCACCCCATTGGCACCTAGCTGTTCGCGGATACCTGAACGAGACGTTGCTGCAACGCTGGATTGGTCGAGGAGCAGCTGGTGACCAGGCTCTTCATCACTGGCCCCCAAGAAGCCCGGATCTTACCTCATGCGATTTTTTCCTATGGTTTACATAAAGGATCAAGTGTTTCGTCCANGCAACGCTGGATTGGTCGAGGAGCAGCTGGTGACAAGGCTCTTCATCACTGGCCCCCAAGAAGCCCGGATCTTACCTAATGCGATTTTTTCCTATGGTTTACATAAAGGATCAAGTGTTTCGTCCACCATTGCCGACTACATTGACGAACTCAAAACGAGAATTACGGACGCCATCCAAAAACACCGGTCATGCTGACAAGAGTGTGGAACGAGTTTGATTATCGCGTAGATGTCGTTCGGGCCGCTCATGGTGGTCACATTGAACATTTATAAATGTACGGTAAACCAACTTCANTATAAATGTACGGTAAACAAACTTCGCGGTTCTACGGTTCATTTTATTGGTCAATCCAGGCTGTAGGTTGTTTGGTTTTGATATTGTAGACCTTCATAATTGGAGTATTTGTTTATACTCACCGTGTATATTCAGATGCATTGGAACCCAGCAAAAACATTCTTTCTTCACGAAACTGGTGGTACCCTCTTGCATAACGTCCTTCTGTGAACAAATAAAAAGATAAAAATGTTTGTGGCATAAACACATGTCAGAACAGGTAACGAAAACTGATGCAGGAATGTATAACGCAGCATTATTTCCTTCTTTACTGAAAAGCTATTTTTGTGCGTGCTTTTGCGCTAGGTATATTTCAGGAATTAATGTACAATAATACATTGTTTTCCTTGATGGAATGTGATTCTATTGTTATCCTTCACGTATTTATTTAAGAAGTTATCCGAATCTCGCAAGTAACATGATGTAATTGATATAACTAATAAACCTTCTTTTCTCAACATGGGTGCAATTTTTTTTATAATTTCTTAAAAGCTGAGTTGGTAGGTAGGACTTGTAGTCTCGTTGAAAGCAATATCATTAGAGATGAAATCAGTAACATATGCACAAGTAGTGAGGCAATTTCAAATACACACGCGCCTTACCCGGGACTCAACCCCAATTAGTGTGCAATCAAAATGTTATTTATTCATATGGTACTATCTCACAAAATAGCGGAAAATATAATTCGTGTAGGTACAGCTGATAGTTGTATTATCTACTGCTAGTATATAAAGATAAGTTGGAATTGATTTCATGGTCTCAACTACATCGAGATTTATGCTAATATGGCTATATGTCCGCTATTTGGAAAATAAGTGCTTGACATACTTAAACATGCTTCTTTATGTTATCTGCTGGAGTACTCCTTGTTTGTCAAATTTGATAGGAATCGGTCACATGTTTCCCAAGAAAATACATAAAAATTATTATATATTCTTGTGTCACTATCTTACAAACGCGGAGACAGAATATGATTCATGTAGATACAGTTCATAGTTGTAATATCTACAGCCAGCANGCACTATCTTACAAACGCGGAGACAGAATATGATTCATGTAGATACAGTTCATAGTTGTAATATCTACAGCCAGCATGCAAAGTTAAGTTAAATTTGATTACATGGTTACGACGATAAATCATTCTAAACCATGATGCCTATGTGGCCGCTATTATGAACATAAGTGTTCGACATTCTTGAAACATGCCATATTACATCATCTGCAGAAGTACTACCTGTATGCCAAAGTTGGTAGGAATCTGTTAATTGTTTCCCGAGACATGACATTAAATCTTTATTTTTTCGTGTGTTGCTATCTTACAAAACAGAATAGAAAAGATGCTCCAATTTGATACAAGTATTAGTTGTAATATATACTGCCAGCATACAAAATTACAGTCCTCTAAATATTTTAGTTTAGCAAACCCTATCATTCGAAACATTATACTGTTTAAATCCGAAGTTAATTGTCCGAATCCGACCTCCATAAATCAGTGCATTACACGTTAGCTTATTGTGCTAGGTTTTCTGTGCAGAAGTCCCGGGTAAGGTACGTGTGAATTTGTAATTGTCTCAGTACTGTTGAATAAATTTCTAGTTTCATTTTTAATTTTATAGCTATCAAAGTAAAGTCAAGTACTACCTACCAACTCAGTTTTCAGAACATATTTAAAAATTAATTGCACTTATGTTGAGCAACGTAGGCTTTTTGGCTATATCAGTAACTTCTTGTTTTTTCTTTCGGTATTTTACATCTACTTCGTGGACCACTTTTCACAACATTGCACGAAACATCCTTTCACAATATCACTTCTTCGCAATTTAATACTTCCGAAGCATAACAAACAGACATTTACATTCCGATCATCCTATTGCAACGCCATCTGCAGGAGCCTGAATTTACTACCCTCTAAAACATACTAGACGTCTAATTAACTCTCTGGGAATTTTTTAAAACTGTTTTGTTAACATAAATTATCAAATGGCTAAAGTTTCAGAAGGTACGGAATTTGTTTATTAATAATTAATGCGTTACAAAAAATGTAAACGCTAATTTTTCCATCTTCCTTTAATTCTAATTGAACTCATCACTTATAACAATTGCCAGAAAAAAGATAAAGCTTGCTGTATATACTTTGGTCTACATGTCATTCAGATCCAGTTTAAGTTANTAACAATTGCCAGAAAAAAGATAAAGCTTGCTGTATATACTTTGGTCTACATGTCATTCAGATCCAGTTTAAGTTAGCAGAACCGGTTCCTGCAGTCAAAACCAGTACAACTCGACCTCTATAACAAGCGATAGTCAAAAGGATTATAAAGACGGCAATGGCGTTGCTACTTCAAAAATTTTCTATAAAAAATGGTACAATAACTTGCTTGATTCTATTGTTTTTTTTTTGTATTGCTGTAGTAAAATATATACAGATATTTAAATATTATGTCGTGAATAAAAAGTATAGATGGTAACGTACTTTCGTATATGCCAATATATAATTGTATTCCCTACAAAACTGTTTTTAATCAACTACCCCTAGAAGAACTACTAACAAAAGCCAGCGCTATAGTTGAACCAATACTAGTCAGTATAATAAAACCTCTTGTTAGAAAATTTTCCTGCTCAACAATGCAATAAAATAATAAGCCACTCCTAACATACTTGGTACTTGCATTTATTTACATGTTTAGTTATATACTAATCACAATATTTTCACCGATCCGATTTAACTGCTGTGTAAATAATAAATTGTATAGCCTTATTATGATTACGCACCAGGGAAAGGCCTACGTCTAACAATTTCAGTACGCAGATCGATAGAAATCTTTCTTTAAGGTGTCCGTCTATTTGTTCGTCTCTGAGGAAGCGTTGGTATGGGAAACAGATTCACATGTTTTTAACAGTACGTCCAAAACCATAGAACTAGTCAGTATTTTCAACGTTCTACAGTACGTCGATAATGTGACTAATTATTGTTGCTTTTCTCGAAGCAGAAGACGGGAATTCATGTAATCTTCTCGCGTTGTGCTGAAATATTACGTATAATAATAACCGTTTAGCCTACCTACTGCCCGTATTACGTGGAACATAATATAACATTACTTCCAGCACACATATTAGCGGTTCCTGTAAAGGCCGCGACCGAATTCTCTCCAAGTATACACATACTTATACCCGGCCCCGTCTATAACGTCATGAGGTATATACTAGCGCTGTCCGATTTCCTGGTAGAGTACACAGAGCCAGTACACTCAGCAAGTGCCCGAAGTTGCTTATTTGTTGGTAGAGTGTGTTTGCATGCTTATTTGTCGTCATATCGGTTTTATTTATTTTGAGTTGAGGAAGGTAGTTGTAATGGTAATAATGACCCCCGCTCTGAATGTTAAATACTGTAGTATTTTACGAAATGTTATTGAATTGTAAAAAATTTTCAGTCTCATTTGTCTCCCGTGAATCGCTTGCGTGCATAATTATGTATAGTAAGCGACAGATCTCACAATCGTACATATTTTCCGAGAGTTTTATAGACATCTACAAAACTGATTATATAAACGTGATAAAATTCTGTACATACGTTAGTAGTTTTATTGCAGATAATCACAGCAAGTTCAGATAAGAATCGTAACGCTCATGTCAACATGTGGCACATGCTTCTGTCTGCTCTTAGTTTGTGCTACTGCCGACAGAATGTATGACGAGTCTAGTATGCAGAGGTGACGACCAGTTCGCACTGTTTGTATAAGTATTGCAGGGCAAGCAAGCATATGCACGTACTTACTTAACAAGTATAAACTAAAAATTCGAATATGACCTTAGTATTTTAATTTTCAATCTCAACGAGTTTTCTGCAGATTTATTCTAATTTGGCATTCTGTTGGTTATTGCTCCTTTCCAGGTTTTTTATTAAAAATGTTTACATTGCATTTAAAGAAAGCCTACGAAAATTGCAATGAGAATTTAAAAAAATTCCCTGTTTTTGCTGTTTTTCACTCAGATATTAATTAAATTATCTCTCTGTTGTAAGACGTGGTGAAGGAAATATTCAGTGCAATTTTTACGTGTAGAACAATTACGTAGTTACCCTGTTCCACTCACTGTTTTTTCGACATTAGCGTTTACGGACAGATATATTATTTGGAATTTACTTGCTTTTAGAGAAAAAAATTCACTTAAAAAATTTCGAACTGAGTTAACACTGGAATTTTTTTAAGGGGATCATTCAATGTAACATTTTTCTGAGCTGAGATCACCCCAGATTAACCGAATAAACTTTATTTAAGCTTCATGTTCACCACGAGGGTGATATTTTGTAGCTGAATATCCAGCTAGCACAAGGTGAACACGGCTGTGTTCAAGGAAAAGGAAATTTAATTTCGCCTCTTCTTCAACAATTACATTTTTTTTATGATTCCCTCCTTGGATTAATACCAGGCAGCATGTCTGTCGCTATGCTGTTTTCCGAGAAGACGGCAGATGAATTTTGAAAACGTAAGAAATTAGTTTAGGTATTCACTTTGGTACTCACATAATGTAATGTAAATTTTATTTAAAATTTTATTTTATGTGAATTTACCTACCAAATAAATAACATTGGTTTTCAGCGTCACTGCTAAACACTACTTATTTCGGTATGGCTTGTTAGAAGCTAATATAGTTTATCTTGCAACTTGACTTATACAACATCCATATCCACTAACAAACATGCATCATTTCATTACTGAAAGCACATTTAATTACTATGAAAAACTGATAGAAAAAATTTTATGACACAAATTTCCTTCTCTAGTTTCAAGTAACGAGAAAAAAAAATTAAATTGTACTTAAGCAGAAAATTCTGTCTCGCGACCTGGAATAAATTTATCACGTGGAAAGAAATATGAAATCAGGTTCAAATCCAATATTCAAAGCGCACGCAAGCGTTCTTTCATTTTGGCTGGTTGCTAGCCTGTTGGAGGAAGCAATTTCTTTTATTCGGCTGGGTAGCTGAGGAATCTGTTTCTCCGCTATTGAATTGCCACGGTTCACTCTGTGACAAGCTCAGGCCCAGAGGGCCCGCTGCCAATGCAACCACATCTCCGGGATGTCAACAAAGGGTTCGATCCGACGATAATACTAGGCCGGAGATGTTCTCTGTTCGGAATACGATTTTCTTGTTGAAGTTGGTTTGGTAGCACACCTGTGGTACGGCGGGTTCTATGTTCAAATACTGAATGTAACATGGGCGTGTGTGAAGCTTTTATTTTAATCTATTAGGGTTCTTTTCAATGAAAAATGCATTACTTTACATTCAACGTAACGTTGTCCAGCGTGTAGTCGTTAATTACAAGTACTATTTCCTAGTATAAAAAATATAGGCTACAAAAATTACAAAATGACGAGTCAAAATAGCAGCATTAGTGTTTCTGGAATATACAAATAATAACAACTAACTCACATAATAAAATGAGATAATTTACATCGAAATAAAATACCAAGAGCTACTTCAAGTCATCTTTAACATCGCACTATAAAGTTTTTTCTCAACTTGAAAAAAATTGCTCAAATTAAGGAATTTTTTTTCCATTTTTGGAGCGGTTTATTATTTTTTGTAAAATAAGACTTCTAAGAAACTCTTAACATGTTTCAAGATATACTCTTTTTCCCCTGTGTTAAATTTTCTGCAAATGATTTAGTTTTGTTCTATTTTTAGATACCAAAACACTATAATTGTTATTTTGATTTACAATTATGCAAAGGCTATGCGATATATTTTTTTTTGCTAGGAAATAACTACATATAAGTAATGTAAACAAATTGAACGCTGTTTTGTACACGTATAAATTAATTGAATTTTTGTGATCAGAACCCTTAAAGAATTCTATAAGTTCCTTCATTTAACCTTCCCATCGATGAGCCCACGTCTAGAGTTTGGGGGTATAAATACACGCCGCGTCACGTTATTACAACCCGCAGTGTATGACTTCAACAGCAAGTAGCCAAATAAATAAAACACATGTCACGAATAGGCTTCGTGGGATTATAAGGTCAGACGTAGGCAATCTATAAAGATATAAACCAGTGCCGCCATGGGTAAAACACACTATCTATCGAAAGTTGAAAAAGGGATAGTAGATAGGAAATATACGTCCGAGGTCAATAGTTGGGGACTGCGGCTCCAGCCCTGTCCATCATCTTCGATCACAACATCTTGAATGTCTTTCAACTTGACCTTTGTCTGCCATCTTGTTTCCGCCCATTAAATTGTTTTATCCTGCCATGTTGTTTTGTTCCACCATATTGTTTCTAGAATTTTCCATTATCTTGGATGTCGTTTGTTCTAATACTTACTAAAAATCTGTGTCTCGGCTGCAATTATGAGNCTAGAATTTTCCATTATCTTGGATGTCGTTTGTTCTAATACTTACTAAAAATCTGTGTCTCGGCTGCAATTATGAGACCTTGTCTAAAATTCAATTATGTTAAGTAGCACATTTCATTTCCGAAATATTATTATTGCAAGTTTTAGGTGAATCATACTGTATATATTATCATAGCTACATGATTACACAGGTTTCAATCCCCGCACCAGATATTCATCCACGGCTTTGTGTCAATAATTGTCCAGCTTAGAGCAAATATGATCCCAATGTTTATCTAGTACATTCCATACGTTTGCACAGTGCTTCCACGCAGCGTTGTTATAAGCCATGTCGGCCAGAGCAGCGATGACTTTGGCAGCAATTACGGTCTCCAGTTGTGCGAGCTTCGAGCTAAGTAATTTTTAAATTCCACCAATTATGTGCACATGATATTTGCCATTGTGACCAACTTTCTATACTTGATAATTGTCATTCATTTCATATGCATATAAATCAGCAATCTACCCTAGAACTAAAAAATGAGCAGACAGTGCTCAAGTCAGAACACATTCCAATATTATTTTTGNACTGCTTGCATAGGTGCAGGTCATGGTTTTCAGAGAGCTTGCATAGGCATGGGTCGTGAGTTCGAGACTGGAACAGGCGAATTTTGTTTTCCATTGGAGTCTTCTAATTTAGCGAGATGTGATAATATAAATTTGAGTTTTTTCAATTAGTCGGTATCCTATAGTCTCAAGTTTCTTTTCCAGCAAATTAGCAATGTCTGTGAGGNAATTTGAGTTTTTTCAATTAGTCGGTATCCTATAGTCTCAAGTTTCTTTTCCAGCAAATTAGCAATGTCTGTGAGGACTGTATTTAATTTAGTGGAGATGGAGCACGCAATACTATCCAGAGTAGATTACAGATTTTTAAGCATCTTGGAATTTACATTTTGAACATAAATCTAAAGTTCATATCTTACTGGTATATTGAAATGAACTGATCAAACCCACTGCGGTACCATCCGTTAAGTAGGAGTAACTATTTTATGACCCCGAGAAAACCATGAAGTTCGCGCCAACAAAGATTTAATGTCGTTATTTACATCTGAATAAGGATGGTGCAAGTTTAAGTTAACCGTGTGAAAACAACAATCACATTTCCATTGTCATATAGCAACTGCTTTGGCATGTGTGCTTACATTTGACAAAGGTATAACGAATCAACCGCTACATGCCTACCAATGCAAAATACTGCTGCATAAACATTTGCTTCTCGCAGACCATTTCGTTGAAAATAAAACCACAGTTCCGTTTGGCTTGATACGGTGGCGTGGGTAGTATAGTAAAGTTACTTTTGGTGCAGGTGTTAAGGCGAAGGATCCAGGATTCGTCTGCCATCTTGGATGATATCATCCCCTGCTCTGTCATTATGTTCAGTCGGTGGCCACTTCACCGACAAAATCACTTGTTTTAGCCAAAAGCTCTCTTCATAAATCAATTATTTTACCCATAAATAAATTTTTTCACCTCTAAATTTCACTCACTCC